>JAVJIF010019237.1:0-88655 GCA_038442645.1 Agave tequilana
AAAGTAGGAGTTTAGAGATTGATACCAACTCCAAAGCTCCAAAAATGGTGATCTTTCCACCAAAGCTCCTTGATAGTGATGCATCCCAAAAGTATGTCCATCAAGTCCATGCAACCACCACCAAGGCACCAAATCTCTCACGTTTTGTGAGAGCCCTCACCTACATCAAATACAAAAGGTGGGGACTTTGGTACCCATATTTTCTTGGGTCCTTGGGGGTTAGTCTTGTAAGGAACCAAACATTTTTATTTTTAGCAAAATTAAAATAATGCAACTTGTCATAACAAAATTTTGCTAAATGGCCTTTGCGGTCACAATGTGTACGTATGTACACCTTAGTATGCTTATGTGTAGGAGTGTGATCATGTTGTGCAACATAAGCAAATGCATGGTTATGATGTGCATGAATGTGCGGAGTTTGTTTCTTTGAAAATATTGACTCCAACCTAGAATGATTGAAAGCACAAGAGTTCAAAGTTGAACTCAAACCATCCATTTTATTTTTCAAAACTTTTATCTCATTAGTGGTGGCATGTAAAGCATGATGAGATAAAGAATCATTTTCTTTTTTTTTGTGAAAACAAAATCCTTTTCTTTTTCAACAAATTTTCTTTTCAAAGTAATATTTTCTTGAAAAACAACTTCTTTTTGTTTTTCCACCATTCAATTTTATTTTTCAAAGTATTGTTTCCTTCACACAAATCATTCAATTTTGAAAATAAGGAAACATTCTCATTTTTCAAATCTTCCTTTTCTTTTTCTAAACATGCAATTTTAGTTTTAAAAGAATCGTTCTCTTTTAGCATGCAATCAAAATTCTTTTTCAAATGTTATTTTCTATTTCTAAGCATGCAATGTTACTTCTAAATGAGTCATGTTCTTTATGCATGCAAGTAATGTTCTTTTTCAAATTTTTATTTTCTTTCTTAAGCATGTCATATTTTTCAAGAATTGTTTGACAAAATGAAGTGAGCTCATCATATGACATGTCCTCATCATCGGATTCGGTAGTTACCTCAAGGGGGTTATCCCCTTGGACCATGTAGCACACGTTGGAGGTGTTGCTTTCAACGTCCGAATCGCTCCCGCTCCCCGCATAATATTGTTCATTTTCGCCAAGGAGAGGAGGGTGTTCCAAACTACAAAAGCCAAATCAATGTTAGCAACTCTAGATAAATAGACATCATCTAGGGTTGACTTTAAAGCATGAAGGGCTTTTGCATTAGCCTCAAAATTCTTACCATCTAAATAATATGCATTATTAGTAGTGGCAAGATAAACATGATAACCTAAGGCTTTGAAGTACAAGGACATCTTCACCTTCCATATATGGATGTTAACAATGTCAAACATGGGTGGTGACTGAAGTCCATGGTGTGTGTACAAAAATATTGTGATTAGCCTAAAAATGAGGATCTTTAACTCTAGGTTGTTAGACCAAATTAGAGTACGAAGTTCTGATACCAATTGAAGGTTCGCCTAGAGCGGGGGTGAATAGGTGATGGCTAATCTAATGGTCACTTAATGATGAATTATGCAAATAATGCGGAAGCTAAAAGCAATTATGACCAAATAAAACTTCTTACACTAAACACCACGTATAACCAAAGAGTGTTGCCGAATTCCTCGTGAAGGGCTCTGGACAAACTCCTCTAGATTCCCCTTGAATGGGTTGAGATGCCGCGTTGGCTCTCTTGGTTGAATACAAGTGTTAGCAAGCAATCCCACGCAAGTATATCAATAAAGCACACAATGTATATCTAGCATATAAAGATGAACAATAAACACATGCAAGATATAAACAAGAGACAAAGAGAGAGAGAGAGAGAGCAATCACAAACATAAAGGGTTTGTTTCGAGGTTCGAGCACACTTGCTCTACATCCCCGCCTTTGACACACGAAGGATTTCCACTATGCAAGATCCCAATGGATCTCTCCTCGGTGCCGCAACACCTACAAGCCCTTAGACTCTCTAGTCCCGTACACACCGCAAGCCCACCAGCTCGCTGAGGCCGCACCTCAAACAAGGATTCGCACCCGAACCCGAAACAACCGAGTCCACACTTGGACCCTAAACAATGCGAACACAATCGTCCGCCTCCTCAAATGAACAAAGTAGAACTTTGGTGATCACAACTCTTGATCACCTAAAATTCTCTCACAATAACACTCCCTATAGGGTAGATAGATCAATGGATGATCAAGTGTTGGTGTGAGAAAACAAGGATGTGAAAGGTAGAGGAAAACTCAAAGACTTTCTTTTAAACACTCTTGATAAAACTTTCCTTTTGATAGGAAATATTAGCTCACTATTTTGTGGAGAAAAACTTCTGAAAAGAGTGGAAAAAACTGGCTCTAAAAACTTCTCCAATCTTGTTGCAAAACAGTCCACAAACCCCCAAATATATAGGCTGTCAAAATTAGCCGTTGGGGCTTTGTCAAAACTGCCGGTCGACCGGTCCGGTCGACCGCCAACGGTCGGATTTCTGACCGTTGGAGCCAAGGTCAACCGCCTGGGTCGACCGACCCACTGGAGCTGAGAGTCTAACTCTCTGTCGGTCGACCCGTGCGGTCGGCCGAACTTTCCAGAGAGCTCTGCTCTCTGGAGCGGTCGACCGGCACGGTCGGCCGTCCTCCAGTACACAAAGGCGTGCACGTTTGTGCACGTCGGTCGACCGGTCCGGTCGGCCGACTCCAGGATTAGTCGACTTATAAAGGCTACTAGTCGACTTATCCGAAGCCTGAAACAGTTTTCTGGGATTAAAAAGTTTATCTTTTTGGCTCAAATAAAATACCATAAAATACTTAAAAATCTACAAAAATAGTTTAACCAATATACTTTGATAATCAAACATGCTTGCACAAAATCAAGGCATGTTATAAAAGATTGGACTATTTTTGTAACTTGGAAATATTTGGCTCAAGATAAAAACTGTTTTCCAAAACATCTTCAAATACAAAAACAAGATATCATAATTCATTTTAAGGCATAGTGTCTATGGATATGATCCACTACACAATTAAGATGAAATATCTATGTTTTTGGCATTAAGCTCTAAATATGGTTTTGGTTAAAAGATAAGTATATGAGAAACACCAAAAGCCAAACTTGTATTTTTCAAAAATGAAAAATCTTTTCTAAACAAAAAATCTTTTATGAAAACAATTCTATCAAGAGTGTGTGTGTATATGTACTTGAGCAATCCACCAACTATCTATCCTTTAAATTTTATCTAAAACAAAAACAAAATCTTATACCTAGACACAAGTCTTCATCTTTTTGAAGTCTTCCCTTGAAGGCTTCTCATCTTCTTGACTTGGTCCAAGCTTGATCCAAAAGCTCCTTGGATCACACCGTGCTAGCTCCAAATCTTGACATTTTATCCTTTGTTGAGCTATGCACCTACTAAGATCTTGATAATGAATCTGTCACTAATTAAACACAAGATCATTAGTAAACATAACTTCATGAGTTGATCATCATCAAAACTAGGGTGATGGGCCTTTGGCCAACAAATTTGACTCGGGGAAGGTGAATCCCCATGAACTCTGTGAAGAGTGAAAATTATTTTGATAGTTATAGTCATAGGAATTGGGATATGGGTAATACTGAGTCGGATAATCCCAACTCGGTATATATGGTTAGTTCATATTGTATATAGCCGGGTTGGAGTTATCAGAGTCAAATGAGGTCGGGGTGAAATATGAATTTATATTATGATTGAAAAAATTATTGTTATTGAAATCTATATCACAATTTACAAAAAACAAACAAACAAACAAACAAATAAAGAAAAAGATAAAAAAGAAAACAAGTCTATGCTAGGGTTGACTTAGACCTAGACGACTCCTAACTGGTTAGACTGTCCACGAGGGGAACATTATTGGAATATGATCACGAGTTAATCGGCCAGGTAGGGGCAAGATCAGTGGGAGGTATCCGTGCCAGAGCAACGGGCCTAATTATGCCAAACTACTGTTCTTCGAGGTTTCATCTCTCAATCCCCAACCTTAGACACCAATTTGACTAGAGTCAAATTCTAATAACTTTCCCCTTAGGATAATCTCCTAAATGAGTCTAAGATGTCCTTAGGGGCCAATGTCTAGCAAGTTTTATTTAGGCTTGGGTTGTGTGAGTGAGGAGGTGAATTTTGGGCTAAGGGAGGATAATGACATCCCCACCTTATGTTATATTGGGTTTTGCCCTTAAGTTCAATTTGTGCTAGTGTGCAACATAGATAAGAATGAACACACGAAGAGAGTAAATCACCCACGTGTTTGTGCTAACTATATGCAATGCAATATATACACCTCCGTCAAGATCACAACAACAGAAGAATAAAATACAATAAATTGGAATGAAAATTGTCACGTGCCTTGATGCAAATATCAAAATCATTTTAAAGGATCTAATTTCTGTATTTTAGTTCTTAATTATTACAGTGCACAAGTGATATAAACAAAAATTAGCAGTAGAATATAAGAATATACAAGAATTTACCTAACCACATAAAAGCAAGTGTGGACTTCGGCAATGCTAAAACTTTAACTGCACACCAAAAACAAAGAAGAAAAGTTAGCAAAAATGTGAAATCAAACCGTTCCCATCCCTGGCAACGGCGCCAAAATTTGATCGGGGGAAAACCGCGCACGAAAAGTGTATGTTCTGAAATCAAGATTTAAAGTGTGTGCTTTGGCTTCCTCGATACATCCGTTATAGCATAGAGGCTAAAACGAGTCGAATCCACAAGGACGGGAGGTGATAGAAGCTTACACGGTATATTCACGTGTATGTTAACGGTTCTTCAATGTTTGAAAGAATGAAAAGAAAAGAAAATAAAGAATGAAAAGAGAAGTATGGTGAAACACAAAGAAGTGGGAAACATAGAAAAGAATATATTTATGGTTTTTGGATAGTATTTCTAAAACAAAGTGAAAAAGAAAGAAAACTCATGGCTACTAACTACTAATGGCTCTACTAACCATGCAAACCTCTTAGTGATAGTAGCCTCACATATATACTTGGCAATCACTAGTCATTGGTTCAAGAGCGTTTCAAAGCATGGCCCATGTGATAACTTTCACATCCAAACTCAACAAAACAGGTGCAAGCTACACTTAAACCATCAAAACTAAACAAGAGTAAACATAGAGTAAAGTAATGTTAGCTTGTTAGAGAGTTAGGATGTTAGAGTGTTAGATCCATCATCATGAGACATCAATGGCTCTTGCAAGAGCAAGGCCAAGTAGAGGCTATTAGATTCATGTGGATTATCAAATACAAAGTTAGCAAGTTAGTAGTTTGTAGTTAGTTGTCATGAGAGAAAATTATCTACACATGTAAAAGGAGTTAGAGAGAAGAAAACAAAGAGAGATAAAGAGAGAACTTTCATAACTTGTCACCTTCTATTACAAGTGCTCTTGCTTTCTAACCATGTACCACTCTCTCTCCTATTATAAGATCTATAAGAAATGAAAAATATAAAAGAAGAAGGAGAAGAAGAAGAACAACTAACCTAAACTACCCTAAACTACAACAAGAAAAGAAAACTACTCTAACTATTTCTCTCTATTTTCTCTGAAGGAACCCAAAGGGGGCATTTATAGGCACCAAGAGAGAGGTGGCCAGGGGGACAAACCCATGCCTGAAGCGCTAACGCGGCCAAAGCCGCATTCCACCACTGTACCAGGGCGGCGCGTGCAGCGCTACCCGATAGAGAGAAGGGAGGGGAAGAGTTGGCTGAGAGAGAAAGAGTGAGAGATTGAAAGAATGAGAGAGTTAGAGAGATAAAGAGTTTAATGAGAGAGAGAATGAGAAAAAGAGAGAGGGATGGGGGTGGGGTGCGGTGGAGAGAGGGAGGTTGAAGTCAGCAGGGGATGGGGGGAGAAAGGAGCAGGTGGGGAGAAAGAAAAAGAAGAAAAAGAAAGAAAAAGAAAAAAAGGGAAGGAAAGAAAATAAGAAAATAAGTAAATAAATAAATTATTAAATAATAAATTTAATAGAGTAAAGTGGGAGAATTAAGTAGAAGAGAGGAGAAGGAAAAAGCAAGAAAAGAAAAGAAAAGAAAAGAAAAATAATAATATTATTTAAATCGGGTAAAAGTTGACAGTTCCAGAAATGTTTCCAATAATTCTCAAAAATAGAAAATATTATTTTAAGGTATATGGTTAATTTGGATTCAAGAAATACAATCTGATTTTTAAATTAAAAATCCTGGAATAAACCGTGATACCGGCTAACACCAAATCCGATCGAGTTTCAAAAAATTCAGAAAAATTCTCAAAAATGTATTAAAGTAGAAAATGTGATTCTAAAAAATAATTCAAAATAGATTTCAGATTCAATTCCATTTGTAAATTAAAAATTCGAGAATTGATCTGCGATACCAATCGAAAAATAATTCAGAAATATTTTAGAAAATCATGAAAAATCAAAAATATTAGAAAATAATATTTGTAACTGAAATCAGTCAAATCAGACTATTATAAGATCAAATTAGGCAGTATACTCGGATCGGGTCCCTGGTTCAGACTCAGCTACCTCCGAATCCAAAAATCTGGATCCGATATCAAATAATAATATAATAATCAAACAACAACAGCAATAGCAACAACTAAGCCATTTGTCCCAAGTATTTTGGGTAGGTTTCATGAACCAAAAGAGAATTACGCCGGATCGGGCACATGGATCAGCTTTCTCTACTCATTCCATCGAGCAATATGCCTTCACTAAGACCTTTAGCCTCTATTTCTTATCATATTAGCTCCATCCATGTTTTCTTCGGTCTCCCTACACTCTTTTAACTTGCCCTAATTTGATACGCTCTACTCGCTGAACTGGCGCATCTGTACGTTTACGTCGCACATGACCAAACTATCGTAGACGATTTTCTCTCATCTTCTATTCTATAGAGGTAACTATTGTAGACGATTTTCTCTCATCTTTAATTCTATAGAGGCTACGCCTATCTTAGTACAAGTATCCTCATTTCTCACCTTATCTCTCCTCGTGTTACCTCACATCCAACGAAGCATGCGCATCTTTGCTACACTCATCTAATGGGCATGATATCTCTTTATAGCCTAACATTCTGTGCCATATAACAAAGCTGGCCTAGTAGCAGTCTGATAAAACTTTTCCTTCAGCCATCACAGAATATTACAATCACATAAAACTCCTATTGCGCTCCTCTATTTCAATCAGTCGCTTGGATCCTATGGTTGACATAACTATTGATCTTCTCATCTTTTTGGATAATAAAAACTAAGTACTTAAAATGACAGCTCATCGATATTTCTTGACCATCTAGTGTCACAATACTATAATATCGGATTCCCTGTTTACTGAATTTATACTCCATATACTCTATTTTGGTCCTACTTAATCTAAAACCTTTAGATTCTAGAGTTTACCTCCATAACTCCAATTTTGCATTTACCCTAGCTCTCGTTTCATCGACTGGGAGAATATCATCAGGAAATTGCATACACCATGGTATGTCATCCTGAATAGCTCTAGTAAGCTCATCCATCACTATGGAAAATAAAAATGAACTCAATGCAGATCCTTGATGCAATCCAATTGTGATAGAAAAATCACTTGTTATGCCTCCACAAGTTCTGACATTTGTCACTACTCCATCGTACATGTTCCTGATTATGTCAATATATTTGATGGGAACTCCTTTTTCATTAATGTCCACCATAATGCCTCTCTTGGCACCTTATCATAAGATTTTTCTAAATCAATAAAGACCATATGCAAATTTCTCTTCTTCTCTTGAAATCGCTCTATAAGTTGACGAAGCAAATGAATAGCCTTTGTCGTCGATCGCTCCGGGATGAACTCAGACTAGTTCTCTGATAGTTTAACATTCTGCCTTAACCTTCAATTACCCTTTCCCAAAGCTTCATGGTGTGACACATGAGTTTTATTCCACGATAGTTTGAACAACTCTAGATATCACCCTTGTTCTTATAGAGAGATACAAGGATACTCTTCCTCCTCTCATTTGGTATCTTTTTTGTTAGGCAGATCTTGTTAAAGAAGTTTGTCAGCTATCTCATGTCACATCTCCTAAGTATCTCCATACCTCAATAAGAATTCTATCCGGGCCAACCACTTTCCTTCACTTCATCCTCTTCAAGGCCTCTTTAACTTCAGAATCATTAATTCTGTGCTTATAATTACGGTTCAAATCTTGGCACTGAATGGTAAGGTCATCCAAATCTTGAGTAGAACTACCATTGAACAATTTGTCAAAATACTCTCTCCATCTTTCTTTGATTTCTTCATCTCGAACTAAAACCTTTTGGTCCTTATCTTTGATACATCTCACAGTATAAAAGTCTCTATTCTCTCTTTCTTATTCGAGAAATTCATATATATCCTTTTCAACCTCTTTGGTATCCAACTTCTCATGCATTTCTTTGTACACTTTAGCTCTTGCATTCTGAACAGCTTTCTTAGCCTCCTTCTTAGCTAGCAGATACCTCTCAAAACTCACTCCATCACAATTTTTCTTCAAATCTCTTTAAGAGTTTTGTTTGATCTTAATGATGACTTTTACCTCTTCATTCCACCATGATGTATCCTTACATGATGGAGCACCACCCCGTGACTCACCAGGTACATTTTTAGCTACTCTTTTAGTGCAACTAGTAATTTTGTTTCATGTTGTATTGGGATCATCTTGGGCTTTCTAACCTGCTTCATGTACTACTCGATCTACAATAACTCCTTGGTTACCTTCTTTTAGCCGCCACCACTTTATCTTCGGATCTAACTTACGTTTAATCTTTCTAAATCTCTCTACCTAAAATAAGTTTAACTAGTAAAATCCTATCACCCTTTCTCCTAACCTCCACTACGTTCTCAAGCAATTGTTTATCTATGATCACACCCATCCCATTACAATTTTTATCCTACCAGTATACCAAAGTTTATAACCCCAAGACTCTATAATTCTAACTTTTTCACCTACCTTCATAGTTTTCTGCACACACAAAATACTAACATTTCGTCTAACCATAACATCAACTAACTCTTCTAATCTACCTGTAAAAGAACCTAATTTTCATGATGCTAACCTAATCTTATGTTCATGAGCTAACTTCTTTACCCTCATCCGCTCATAAAAGTGTGAGAACCCTTACTCATTTGACACCATATTCGAGCGTCGATGTGGCGTGTCATTTCTGGACGACGACCTAGCAACCCTTGCCCACTTTTCACTACACCCGGGCTCCGATGCAGCGCATCACTTAGTAGGGATGCCCCAACAAAATTTAGTTCTTGATTCATGTTCATAGTATGTGACAATATTTTACGTTGGCTGCACAGACCTACCATAAAATAATATAATAATTACAAAATAAAATTAAATACAGAGAAATATTAGTAAAATATGGTTGAAAAATTGGGACACATGCTCAGGTACATATTCCGGGAACGGGGTGTTATAGTTCCTCTTTAAAACGCGGAGCTCAGCAAAGCCTGCGTTCCAGTTCAAACACGGATCTCAACTAAAGTCACGTTTCAACTCAAATACAGAGCTCAGCCAAAGTCGCGTTCTAAATCAAATGTGGAGCTCAGCCAAGGTCGCATTCCAACTCGAATGTGGACCTCAGGCAACTCCGCGTTCCAACTCAAATGCGAACCTCAGTCAACTCTGCGTCTCAACTCAAACGCGAGCTTGCGAACTTCGCATATCAATAATAGAATAGACCCACGAGAGTGCGTTTCTATTGTAACTGCTCCATTACTGGGTCACTTAACACCCACGTAATATGGGGAGTTAATCTCCATTATCGAGGGATTCTAGGGGATAATTTATCTCTGAATACCACTATAAATAGCCATGAAAGCTATTGAACAAGGGACTTCTTCTTTATTTTTGAGAAAGAGAAAAACAACTACAAAATTCAGAAACTTTGGGCATTCAAAAGGGGGAGAGAGAGAGAAAGAAAGAAATTTCTTCTTCACATGAAGAACTCCAACACTTGTCGTGTCCAAGTGGAGTTACGTTACATCTTTAAAAGATCCAAGGAAGCTTGTCATTCAGCCGGTCAATGGAAAACAAGACTCACTCTCCATTGCCACACAAAAAACCAGGCCTTAAATAAAGGGGAGATTCAAATATCCTCCCCTCTTTTATAATTGGATCGTATCCGTTGTAATTTTCTTTGCAATTAATAAGAATTTTACTTTGGATGACCAAACAAATAATTGTGACTCCACTGGGGACTATTTTCTCTACCGACGAGAAAGTCGTGGCGCAAGCTGACGTCAGGCTCATTGAATCAACTTTCGAGTCGCTTGTCATCGAATTTGACCAAGAAAAATTTGAAGAGTTTCTTTCTTCTGGCTCTAATAGCCCAAAATCAATGCGACAGTACCGCAGAGTCTCTTTGGGGACCCGCTCTTAAGTCTCTTCAATGACTTCTCCAAAAGTGGCTTGCGCGATAACTCACAATGCAAACAACGCCATGTCCAGCGAGATTTTGAAAATTTCCTGTGTAGCCTACACGGCTCATGTCAACATCTCTCAGGAGACCCGCATGGCTACTATGCTAACTCACAGACAAAATGATGATGATGGCCAATCTCACCATCTCTCTCTCTTCTTAAGACTCCATAATTTCAGGTTGCCGGGGTTTCTCAGCAGCATCTGAGACTCAACTGGAATGCTGAATGTCGATGAAAGCATCACTCCTATTGATAACAAATAGATGATTCTACAGTTGCAATTTATTTTGCAGATATAGTACGCGAGGCTCAGACCCGCGTTTGTTTGAAGCAATACGAGACCCGCGTTCTTCAAACGCGCGTCTCAACGTTCAAACACGAGGTTAACATTTTTGTTCCAAAAGGCGAGACCCACATCCATGCAAATACAGAACGCGAGGTTTAGACCCGCATTTTTCTAAAGTAACACGAGACCTGCTATTAAAACACGCTTCTTAATGCCCAAGCGTGAGGCCCGCGTTCTTGCTCCAAAGTGCGAGACTCGCATCTAATCTATGCCAGAATGTGACTCTCATGTTCCTACTACACAACGCTACCAAAATTGGAGGCTCAGACCCATGTTTCATCACCGAAAAGTAAGGTCTGCATTCAGTCTGGTATGTCTTTGAAACATACTGAACTAAAAAACCCTTATCCCAAAGGATTTGAGGCTAGTCCCTTAGATACTCCTGCAACGAATCTAAGAGTCTACTTGACAAAAGAAGAGGAGTTCCATCAAATCAATCCCAATGCTATTGTGAACAGCTCATCATGGCAGTACTCTTCGAATGCCACTGCAACTTTCATACGAGCAAGCCGTCAGTATTCAATCAATTGTAGCCGCCTCAGTATCTAACTCAGCCAAGAGACGCTGCTCTCGCAAGAAGAAGTATTTCTTTGACATGGAGTACCCTGAGGTAACTTCAAATATGGTGGGTGCATGCACTACATTGAGCAAGTCCAAAAGGAAGCAACCGGTCGTCTGCTCTGGCAAGTCTGACGATTAACTTTATTCTGATTTGAAAAAAAATACTAAGCTAATCAGAAAGAGTGTACCAGCACACTCACATCCGGACTAGTACAATTGTCACGGTGAACTATAGTGCCCTAGCTAGGGATATTGACGTAAATGAGGCGCACCCCGCCATCACGGAATCCCAGGCCTCTAGCTCTTCTATAGAGAAAAAATCTTCACATACATGGCGGGCACTTCCGAAGAAATGGCCAAGCAATTCAAAGAGCAGACCCAAGTTCAAAGGGAACAATTCGGTATGATTCGAGCTCAGCAAGAATCTGTCGACACCTTTAAGTCGGTTCTAGCACAGTTGCTTAAGAAGAAGAAAAAAGGTCCAAAAACTAAGGGGAAAAAGAAGTGAGAAGAAAGCTCTTCTTCTGAAGATACTGAGAGTGAAAAGCACTCAAACCTCGAATCTCCCAAACCTTCATCTGAAGAGGAGGATGGCTCAAAAAGCAGATCTCGTCACTCAAGGAGGATGAACAATCTAAAAAAAAAATACCTCGAATCCCTTGCTCACCGAGACAACCTTCAATATGTAGGGGTAGTCGACCCAACCCAGCAGAATGGGACACAACTCCCTACCCTCCAAGGTTCAAGGCACCGACCTTACATACCTTTGATGGTATAGGGTCACTGAACCAGCACATATACTACTTTAAATCCCAAAACAGGAACGTAGTATCAAACGATGCTATCTTGGCTCTATTGGCCTAGAAGCCCATCACTCTAGTTTTGACGATGACTAACTCATAGATTATAGATCGCTTTAAGTTTCAGATATTGATCAAGATTTTAGCTGGTGTTTGGCTTCTTTGAAGCTAGCACATGGTGATTCAAGAGCTCAAACTTATATCCAGTACTCAAGATGGAGTCTAGCTTAGAGAATCAAGTTTGGCCCAAATCTACTTAGAGAAGAAGATCTACAAGAAGAGTTGAGTATAGAATTTGTGAGTTTAGATCTTTTATAAAGAATAGATTAGTTTTGATTGATCAAGCTTACATACACAAAAATTTTGATTTCGGTTTAACCGATTTACGTTTTGTATTTTGCTTCTCATCAAAAACAAGTTCATATCTTTTTGTTTGCGTATCTATACACTTTTGAGTTTCGAATATATTTGAGCAACTTGTTTTTGTATTTATGGAGTTTTGAAAAAACTAGTATTCATTTTAAAAGTTTTCATACCTAGTTTTTTGGTTTTTGTATGTTACAAAGATTGGTTTTTTGATACATGTCCAATATTTTTCAATTTTTATATCATGTTTCAAACATGCATCACATAGCCTATGTATTGTCAAAATATTTTTTATACAATTACAAAATATTTAAAAATGAGTATGATTTCAAGAATTATCTGAAAACAGTGTTTTAGGCCAGGTCGGATGATCAGCCGGTTAACCGGTTGGTCAACCGGACCTCAGGGCTGACTTTGGGTGACTGTTTGTCATGTTGTACACATTTTTTGGGTGACTCACCGGTCAACCGGCAAACCTACCGATCGACCGAGCGGTCGACCGACTGTGACACCCAAGTCTCAGTTTGGCTCGGTTGACCGGCTGGTCGACCGTTGTGCTGATTTGTTCAAATACCCTTTCCAGTAATTTGACTATAACTCTTTATTCTGACATTCAATCAATATAAACTAAATTGGATTTCAAAGATAACTTTTAAGGCTACATTTATTATTTAATGATTATTTTTTGATTCAAATTTTAAAGATATCAAATATTGGTTTGAAGTCAGTTCATGTTCTGAAAATAGTTTACAGCTTTCTAATTTGACTTAGTTTAGTATTTTTCTCATATGTTTTAAATCTGAAATTAGATTGATTTGATTTAAGTTTCATTAAAAAGAAGACTTAAAGATATACAAATTCTTCATATATATTTGTTTCCAAATTCAACAATTTTAGACCTCAAATTTGTACTCAAAATTATCCTATTACACAGACTGGTCCCAGGTCGGTCTACCGACCAGTCGACCGACAGGCTCTATCAGTTATAAATTTGACCTTTGGATGGTCAACTGACTGGTCGATCGACAGGCCATTTCTGGCACCTTTTTGAACCTAATAGCTAGCTTTTCCTTTAGTCTAAATCTATAGGGTTTTTGGGTGTGTTTTGGATAAGCGTTTTAAGAGCTAATTCTCTCACTTTCAACAGAGTTTTTCAACAAGTTTTCAGTAAGTTTTTGTGCCCAAAATTTATCTCTCTATTGTGTTTTAAATTTTTAAAAAAATTAAAAAAAACAAGTTTTGGGAAATTCATTTGTTGTTCTTCAAGGTCCTATATCTTTCAAGAGGTTTTCCCAAGTGTTTTCTTTTTTATTTCATTTCTAAAATCTTTGTTTTCTCACAAGTTTTAGCTATTCATTGCAAAATCTATCCTCTAGGATCCTATCTTGTGAGAGGTATTGTTCGTGATCTTTGTGATTATCAAGTGTTGTAACCATTCTTTTGCTTTGTGCTTTGGCTTTGTGCCTTCCCTCTTGTGTAGAGGTGATCGGCTTTGTGCATCGGCTTTGTGCTTTGCTTTGTGCCTCCTCCTATGCAGTGGATTGGGTTTGTATCCTTTGCAGAGTCTCTAGTGGAGAGAGTTAAAATCCTTCTAGGCGAAGCGGGGATGTAGAGCTTGGTGCTCGAACCTCAAAACATATCCTTGTGTTTGTGTTTGGCTATCTCTCTCTAAACTCTACTCTCTTTATATCTTGCATTGCTACTATTGTTCATTTACACATGTTTGATATTGTTTGTATGCTCATACTTGTTCTAATCCAAGAGAGCTATTGAAGCACCTCAACTCTTATAAAAGAGAAATCTTGAGGAGAAATTCTATGATCCCTTCACCGGGAATTCAGCTTCACTATTTGGATATCTATTGTGGTAGTGTAAAAACTTTTAATTTTGCATTATTGACCATTAGATTAACACTGCACCTATTCACCCCCCTTTAGGTGTCCTTTCAGGCTCATTTATTCATTGATACTCTCAAGGTGGTTGCCTTTGAATGGTTCATGAAGCTGCTTGCCGGCCGACTCTATCAAAACTTGGGCCAACTTGGAAAAGCTATTTCTGGCTCGCTTCTTCGAAGACGATATGGACGTAGCAATGCTGACTCTTCTTGCCACGAAACAGAAGAAAGGAGAGTCTATCAAAGCTTTTGTAGAGAGATTCTAGAGTATGGCACTTTGTTGTCCATATGACATATCCTAGTCAACGGTGGTGAAAACGTGCCGCAACAACCTACAGACTGCACTCCTCACTGAGGTAGGAGTGGCAGAATGTCGCACTTTGAAGAAGCTGTTGCAATAAAGTGAACATGCAAAGGAAATAGTCGCCCATATCAAGGCTGAAGAGAAAGACAGTAAATCAAGACCCAACAAATCGACATGACGTACTCCAGAGTCATCTTCTCAGCCAAAAAGACGAGATACTCTGGTAACGGAGGTTAAATCACCATCGAAACTTCAGTCCACCAGAGGAGGTGGAGCTCCCGGCCAAGCACGTGCCAGTAAATCATACTCCTTCAAGGATGAGCACGTGGTCTCTCTGTTGTTACTTCAAAAGAGTAACAAACTAAAATTGCCAGAGGTCAGATGCCCAGACGAAGCAGGGAAGATTGATGATCCCAACTACTGTTTATATCATAGGATGTTGGAGCATCCTATGAAGAGTTGCTACATCTTCAAGGATATTCTTCAAGCTCTAATCGACGTGGATGTCCTCCCCGTCCAAAGAAGAAGAAGGTGACGGCTAACATGACGTCTCTTCAATTTGGAAAAGAAATCCCGTCAGTACCAGTAGGAGTGGTTTCCATCCTAAAAGGGAAACTGAGGGTGACTAATACTGAGCCCCACAACAAAAAAAGAAAGGTCTTGTCCCTCTCCCTACTCCTCGAAGAGAGATAATGTATGCTCACCCAGACATTATTGAAAGCCAACAATGGACAACTGTTACACACAGAAAATCTAAAGGCCAGGCTAAAGCATCCTTCAGCAATGTGGTGTGTGTTGACACTCTGAAAAGACAAATTCTCAAACAAACACTTCAACCGTCTGAACGATGTCTAAACTTTTTGATATTTACAAAAGATGAGTCAGGACCAGCTGACGACCAGTTTCTGCCCATCCCTGAGGGATAAATCAATGACTTGAACTTTAGTGATCCAGTGAAGTAGACAGTAAGTCATGTATTACCTTTGAAGAGGCCTAAGCAGGTCTATGAGGCTAAGTTAGCTCAACACTTGGCCTCACATGAGCCCAAAGTGTCTAGCTTCTCTTGAAGCTTTTTAGCCTAACTAAAAGGTTAAGTTTCTAGTTTCGCATGAAGCTTTACACAACTCCATAGTAAGCTGACTCCTAACTTCACCTGAAGATAATCGTGCTAGCTTCGCCTCGAATCATAGCACAGCTCTATTTAAAGAGCTATTGATAGCTTCACCTGAAGCTCTATGATAGCTTCGTCTGAACCTTCGCTTAGCTCCGTTGAAGGCTAACTTGTAGCTTCGCTTTAGGCTTTATCTAGCATCACCTGAATAGGCTAGCCTCATCTCCACTGGCTAGCTTCGCGCTAACTGGCAAGTCTTGCCTGAACAGGCTTGCCTCACCTCCACCAGATTTAAGGTAACCACCCACTAAGTTAGTGGGGGGGATTAATGGGTAGTTACACCCATGATCCCTCATTAAAAGGAGAAAATCAAGGGGATCATAACTCTTTATTGAGCCTATAAATAGCCCACTAGTAGGCTAGGCTCAGGGTCTTGAAGAAATTCAAGTCTAAGAGGGCTTTTTGAAGAGCATAAAGCTTCTTTAGTGGCTTCAAAGGTTAATCTAATAAGAGATCTACTCTCTCGCTTTCAAGAACTCAGAGAATCAATTCTCTAATCCGATAAGGATAAATTAAGGGTGCTAATACCTTAAGATTTTTCTCTCTTAAGGAATCTCTAGAACCAGATGAGAAGGAAGTCCAAAGCAGTAGCATTCAAAGATCGATCGATCGCATCATCAACGGAACAAAGTAGTCACGCGCTGATCAGACTTCCACTGGCACACTTCCCCAGAAATCTTAGTAAAAGATTCTCATAATTTTCTTATTTAATTACTTGTATATCTACAACAATTTTGTATGTTTTTCCCATTTGCAGGTCAATGGAAAATAAGATGGCAACTCCGTTAGGGACTGTATTCTCTACTGCTGTGAATCAAGTGTCGCAATGCAACATTGAGTCTACTGCAAACACAATGGTCATTCAATTTGACCAAGAGAGGTTCGAGCAATTTCTCTCTAGGGGTAGCATAAATTCCCTGCATGTGCGCAAGCACAGGAAGATCACCATAGCCAAAACTCCTCTAGCAAAAACATGAGAGCAAGTCTTCGTTGAGACAAACAAGTGTCCACATGAGGCTAAGAAGACTCCATTGGAGTTTTCTGTAGTCACAACAGAGACTAACTCAGCTTCGCACCAGCATGCTTCTGGTACGTGTAAAGCTAAGAAAGCTCCACGTAGGCCTAAAATAGCCTCTGCCAAGGCTATGTAGATTGCAAAATCTGACTTAATTTCAAGCGAGGCTAAAGAGAAATCTCTTGACAAAGCCTCTTGCGAAGCTAACTCAGCTCTTTGCTGAGTTCAGCCTCACCTATCACGCGAGGCTATGGCCAAAGCACCTGTGGGTGCTGATAGTGTTGTTGATGCACCTTCGCCCCTACTGCAAGCACTAAGTGCTAGAAAAGTTCTCAGTCACAAAGCTAGAACTAAAATACTGTTCAGTACTAATGATCTTAGCCGCGAGGCTAAAAATGAAGCACCACTGAGTGCTAGTAGTGAAGCCATTTCGACCTCTCTCAAGGAAAGAGCTATGCTATGCAAAGCTAAACTCGCCATCAAAGGCAAAACTAAAAGAGTAACTTTGCCTTGCGAAGTTAACTCCTCAGGCAAAGCTATTCTAGCTTTTCCTGCAGCTAAGAAAGCAACTTTCAAGATTATGCTTAGGGCTTTTCAGCCTAAGCAGGCTAATTCTCAACTTTCCTGAGTCTCCATGTTAGATCGGTTAAGCTAAATTAATACTGACTTGTGGCAATTTTTGAACCATAAGCAGAAACTCCGCTCTGAAGAGTCAGTTCACGTCTCGCCGTCCCAGTGTGGACAAGCGGAAATCAAAACTAGTAACAGCGCATTCTGTCCACTGTTGCTTGGGGACAATCCCCAAATGTCTCCTCCAAACTAGCAATCAGTATTCAATTGGTTATCCAGTTGTCTGTCCAGACTTCTGAGAAACCCAAGTCTCAAAAGAAGAAGACAACAAAGGTGCCTCACCTTACAACTGCATCTATTAACATGATAAGCAGAGGAAGGGATCTACTTTGGTCCCGACGAAGGAGACGAAGGGCTTATACTCCTCCAGCTAACTCCCCGAACTCTGATTATAACCCAGCTTAAGTCAGGTTCGGTGGAACAAGAGGGTACCTTGCAAGGTACTCGCTCCAGGGTAGAAAGACCCTACAGCCATGAACAACCTTCTTCATCCACAGGGGTTGTGTCACCAACACCATTGAGGAACGTTTCCCAATGGTCTAATGATGAGGAAGAGGCTAGTGGATACGCTTCTTCAGCTACCATCAGCTCGATGCGAACAGGGCTTGTTTCAGCTAATATGGCTGACAATAATGATGATGATCTCTGTCGGCGAATGGAGACACAAGAGCAGACTTTCAGGGCTCAGCAGACAGCCTTGGAAAACATCTAACAGATGTTAACTCAGTTCTTGGTCAATCGGAATAACAATGACACTGGTAGTAATTATGATGAAGAGAAGAACAACAATAATAAACCTCATAAGACTGAAAAGTCAAGCTCTTTAGTCGATGCCGAAGTTATCAAAGACATCCAAGCTTAAATCACATCTCTAGCTCAGAGGGATGAACTGAAGAAAGTAGGGATGACTCGTTTTTACACGTTGGAATGGGATTCAGTACCATACCTACTGAAATTCAAGCCACCTTTGTTGCATATCTACGATGGCAAGAGCTTACCCAACTAGCACATCTATTACTTTCGGTCTCAAACTTGTAATGTAATAGATAACTATATCATCATGGCTAGACTATTCATCGGCACCCTTAAGAGAGTAGCCTTTGATTGGTTTAGGAGCCTGCCCAGTGGCCCCATCAATTCTTGGGTTACCCTGGAAACCCGATTTCTCTCTCGATTCTATGAGGATGACACCAATGTGACTATGGACAAGGTCCTATTGACGGTCCAGAAAGGAGGATAATATGTATGAGAATACATTAAGAGATTTCACAACCTCTCTCTCATGTGCCCCGCTGGCATGCCATTGCCCATTTGCTTCAGCAAGTAGGCATAACCTTGTTGACAAAGTGAAAATTCGCATGGAAGCTGTCAAAGCTCACACTTGGAAGGACCTTGTTGAACAAGCTAAGATAGCTGAGAAATCAGCTAAAAAGTTTGTGTCCCCACTCCAAAATCATGTGGGAAATCAAAGCAAAAGCCAAGGCACAGCTAAATCTTTCGATATATCAGCATTGAAAGTATATGGAGGAACTCAATCAAAGAAGGGCAACTCTGACAGAACAATGGAGTATCAAAGGCAATACTCCTTCAAGGATGAGTATGTGCTAACAATCTTTCACTTGCTAAATAAGCGCAACAAGCTCAAGTTGCTAGAGACTAGATGCCCAGATGAAGTGGGACGAACGAATGATCCCATCTATTGTCTTTTCCATAAGATAGTTTATAATCCTACTTACAGGTGCAATATCCTTAAGGACAAAATCCTAGTGCTATTTGAAGCGGGTATTTTGGCTCTAAAGTTAAAACATAAAAGGGCCATTGCCTAACCCTATCCTGAAAGGGAGTATGGAGGTAGTCAACTCTACGTCCAAAAATCATGGGTCTTATCTCATTAATAGCTAAAGTAATTGAACTCAAGCCAATCCAAAGCTAAAGGCAAGTCTTGCAATGTCTCTTGCAACAGATGACATCGTACCAACAACTCCTCTCAGCAGCTTTAAAGAGGAGTCAACCGTCTCAGCCGCTATTTGATAGCTGACAGGCACTCGGTCTGGCAAATAATACTTGTGACAGTACAACAAGACCCCGATGGGACACAACAGCCAATAACATTAGGAAATGCACTGGGGCTTGGAGTTTACCATTTCACTAATCAAATGGGACAACCTTTCATAGTAGAGACAGTCTACTCGAGTGGAGCCTATCGCCTAGCAAATCCAAATGGTGACATGCACCTGATGCCAATCAATGACAAGTGCTATTCATGATCACGTTAACACTATAGCTTTAATCAAAGAAGTACTATACATGATCATATTAACATTACATCTTCGATCATCAAGTCAGACTCATTGGGCTGTTTCATTTCCTCAAGGAGTCCCTTTCCACAGGTGGAATCAATTTCAACAATCTTTGTATTCTTCTTTTGACAAATTAGTTCGGCTTCACAATAATCTTAATGAGCTGAATTCATCAAAAAAGGTTCGTAATGCATCCTTACAGGACCTTTCTAGTATTTCATATTCATGTCCAGATTCAATGTTCAGCTGTGACTAGAGTCTTGATTATGATGAACAAAAGTGAAACTCCACGAGAAATCTCGACTTACTCGATATATTCCCTATGAAGTTTGTACTTCATATCTAAACACAAAAATCAGCTGAGAACCACAGTATTGATGAATAAAAAGTGACGCTCTATGAGGAATGTTGATCTACCCAACAAATTTCTCATAAAGTTTAGACTTAACTCTTTAATCTTCAGCGAGATTTTAGATGTCACTAGTCGAATACAGAAATGTTCACTTCATGTGACACGATCTGAAGCCATCAGTGAATAAGGCTAGAGGAAAATATTGGCTTCTAAGCCCAATATAAAGTCCTTAACAACTCATCATACTGAGGGGAACAACATGGCTAGCCCAACTCAAACGGTAGTTAGTAAAGGCACACTAAGCCCGTTGAAAGCTGAGGATTTGCTAAACCCTCCAAAATCTCTTACCAATTTCCGCCCATGGAATGGTAGGACCACAAAAAGTTGTGTTCATTTCCTTAATGAGATGAATCACAGGTTCAAACTGTCATACTAAAACTTACACCTCTAACAGGAAGAGTTAAATATCCCCAGTGGCTCAAATTCCACTTGTGATTCTCTCTAAATAAAGTGATAGCTCCACCAAATTACTTTTATGTTCAACATCCCACCTCTAACAGTAAATAAATTCTTGTCAAGTTAACATCACAACACCTCTAACAAGTCATTCCAAAATCTCCAGCTGAGAATTTATGACGTTCACTTCGGACAATCTCCTTCTAATTCTCTCGCAAGGAATTTGATTATTATGTTAATGATCACCTCTGACAAATTTTCAGGGAACAATCATTTCCCTTTCGAATCCCCATAGAGTTTTTAATGTCACATTAATAATTGCCTTTGACATATTAGAGAATGCTAAACTCTCTATAATCTCTCATGGGATTCATTTTTTAACTCCCCATTGAGATTCTAATAGATTTCCCTCAGAGTCTATTATTTCCCTTTTCAGTCCCCAGTGGACTCTATTGGCCCAAAGGCCCATTACTCTAGTTTTGATGATGATTAACTCATGAAGTTATAGTACTAATAATCTTGTGTTTAATTAGTCTCAGATTTGTGATCAAGATCTTAGTAGGTGTTTAGCTTCAATAAAAGATTTAAAGTCAAGTTTTGGAGCTAGCACATGCTGATTCAAGAGCTTAAGCATAAGGACCACATCAAGTACTCAAAGAGGAGTCTAGCTCATTGGATCGTGTTTGGACCAAGTCAAAAAGGAGGAGAAGACTTCAAGTGAAGACTTGAGTCTAGATTTGTTTTGTTAAGATTTTATTTTTAGATAAAATATAAAGGATAGAATAGTTGGTAGATTGCTCAAGTACATATACACACACACTCAAGATTTACTTGTGTTTTCATAAAAGGATTTTTATTTGAAAAAATACCGTTTGGTTTTTGGTATTCAAAGTATACATGTCTTTAACCAAAACCATTTTTAGTGCTTATTATCAAAAACATAGATATTTCATCATTTATATGTAATGGATCATATCCATACACTCTATTCTTTAAAAGTGTTTAAAATATCTTATTTTTGTATTTGGAGAAGTTTTGAAAATATACGGTTTTTGTTTTAAGCTAAAATTTCTAAGTTACAAAAATAGTTTAAAATGTTTGTAACATGTTTTGATTTTACTCAAACATGTTTGTATATTAAAGTATAATACTGAACTTATTTTTGTAGATTTTTAGAGATTTTATGGAATTTTATTTAAGTCAAAAAGCCAAGTTTGCAATTCCTATAAAAGTTCTGTTTTAGCTTCTGCCTGTCGACCGGGACGGTCGACAGAGCTAGGAGTCGGCCGACCGAGTCGGTCGACTGACGTGCACAAACGTGCATGCCTTGTTTGGCTGGAGCGCTGGTCGACTGTCCAGAGAGCTCTGCTCTCTGGAAAGCCCCGGTCTACCAAGCGGTCGACCGGCAGAGAGTTCTGCTCTCTGTTTCCAGGCCACGGTCGACCGGGCTGGTCGATCGCTGGCTCAACGGTCAGAAATCTGACCTTTGGCCGGTCGAACGGGCCGGTCGACCGACAGCCGTCCAGGCTGCTGTTTTGCCCCAACAGCTAATTTTTTCCTAACGTATAAAAGGGGGCTCCCATGGACTGTTTTAAATAAGATTTTAAGTGGATTTTTGCACCAATTTTTTCTACTCTATTAAGATGTTTTCTCCACTTGTTTTAGAGCCAAATACTTCCATTCAAAAGGAGAGTTTATCAAGAGTTTTCAAAAGTGATTTTCTTGAGTTTTTCACCACAACTTCAATCCTTATTTTTCTCACAATCACTTGAGCTATCCATTGCTATACCTATCCTATAGGGATCTTTGTTGTGAGAGGATTTGAGGTGATCAAAGTGTTTAGATCACCAAAGTTTGCATCTTTGCTTTGAGGAGGCGGATTTGTGTGTTCGCGGTGTTTCGAGTTTTAGTGAGAGCTCTTTGTATAGGTGCAGCCTCGGCAAGCTTGCGTGCTTATGGTGTGTTGTTCTTGCGGGAACAAGAGAGGGACTAGAGAGTCCAAGAGTTCTAGTGGGAACTCCTTGTAGGTGTTGCGGCACCGAGTGATCCGGTGGGATCGGTTATAGTAGAAATCCTTCATAGTGTTGAAGGCGGGGACGTAGAGCAAGTGTGCTCGAACCTCGAAACAATTCTCCCGTGTTTGCGATTGCTCTCTCTATCTCTTACTTGTCTTTATATCTTGCATGCTTATATTGTCTTTATCTTTATATGCTTGATATATTGTGTGCTTAATTGTTATATGCTTGGGGATTGTTTGCTAACACTTGTATTCAACCAAGAGAGCCAAAGAAGCCCCTCAACTCTTATCTAGAGGAATCTTGAGGAGTTAGTTCAGAGCCCTTCATGGGGAATCCGGCTACATTCTTGTGTTATACTTGGTGTTTTGTGCATAATAGTTTTAGTTTGCATTAATAATTTTAATTCTGCATTAATTGACCATTAGATTAGCTAGTCACCTATTCACCCCCCCTCTAGGTGATTTCAATTGGTATCAGAGCCAAGTGCTCTTAATTTGGGCCTAACAATCTTGAGTTAAAGATTCTCATTTTATAGCTAATCACAATATTTGTACACACACATGGATTTCATGTCACCTCCCACTTTTGACATTCTTAACATCCAAACTTGGAAAATTAAGTTGTCTTTGTACCTCAAAGCCCTAGGCATTCATGTTTATTTTACCACTATTAAAGATTCTTATTGTTTAAATGGTAAAAATATTGAGGCTAATGCAAAAGCCATTCATGCTTTGAAGAGTACCCTAAATAATGATTATTTATGTAGGGTTACTAATCTTGACTCGGCTTTTGTAGTATGGAACACCATCATCTTCCTTGGCAAACAAGAACAATACTATACGGGGAGCGACTCGGATGTTGAAAGTGAAGCTTCCAAGGCATGCTACATGGTCTAAGAGGATAACCCCCTTAAGGTAACTATTTATCTGAGTTAGAAGAGGATGTTGATATGTCCTATAATGAACTTGCTTCATTTTGTCAACAACTTCTTAAAAAATATGAATTGCTTAAAAAGGACAATAAGAAAATGAAAAATAAATTTGAGTATTTGTTAAAAGAAAAAGATTCTTTTCAATCTAAATTTGAAAATATTTCAAAAGAAAATGAATCTTTGAAAAATGAAAATATTTCCTTGCTTTCTAAATTGAATGATCTTTGTGAAGGAAACGCTTCTTTGAAAAATAAAATTATTTTGGTGAAAAAATAAAAGGAAGTTGCTTTGATTGAAAACAACTCTTTAAAAAGAAAAATTGTTCAAAAAAAGTTAATATTTCTAAAAAAAAAGTTTGTTGATTATGCTTTTCATGCCACAACTATTGATAAAAATGAAGTTAAATTTTTGAAAAATAAAATAGATTGTTTGAGCTCAACTTTAAGCAAATGTGCTTTTAACCATTCTAGATTGGAGTCCTTGTTTTCAAAGAAACAAGCTCCACATGTTCATACACATCACCCTCAACATGCATATGCACACTTTGCAAGTCATGATCACACTCATATGCATCCTAGAGTGTACAAGTGTACACATTGCAGCCGCAAAGGCCATTTAGCAAAATTTTGTTATGATAGAGTAAATACTATTAATTTTGCTAACAAGAATGTTTGGGTTCCATTAGATGCTAACCCCAGTGGACCCAAGAGAAAATGGGTACCAAAATCCCCACCTTTTGTATTTGATGTAGGTGCGGGCTCTCACAAAACGTGAGAGAGTTGGTGCCTTGATAGTGGATGCACATGGACTTGATGAATATACATTTGATGCACCGCTATCAAGAAAGTTTGGTGGAACGAACACCATGTTTTGGAGACTTAGAGTAGTTCTTATGGTTTGGTAACTATCTCTAAACTCCTTTAATTGTTTACATGCTTTTACATTTGATGAATTTTTTAGCATGTTTTAGTTTTATAATCATGCTTTGTATTTCATATGGTAAATACTTGTTTAGATGTAGTCGTTATCAAAACTTGTGTATATACGTGTACAAGTAGTGAGAAACAATTTGATTCATATACGTTTGCACTTCATTGTTCATTTGTACTCACTACATGCACATGTATAGCCTAGTTTTGATGATTTCCTCATTTATACTTGTTTTGCCTATTTACATGTTTTACTTCATGTATATGCAATTTTTATTCAAATCTAAAAAATATACATGTATACCCCTTGAGTCTTTTGCCTTCATGCAATTTATATTATGGACTCTTTTTATGTTTGGGTTATGTATGCATATTATTAGTTTTGGATAAAAACATATATATACCTAGAAGTTTGTTTTTAGATGAAAAACGAATTTTTATGATTTTCATCTTTATATGAAAATGAATTTCATGTTTTTCGCTTGTTTGATTAAATGATATTTGTTTTGAGCTTCATTGATTATCTTCATGAAAAATGCTAATTACATGATTCTTGTACACTCACACTTTATTTGTTTATTCATGACTTAGTTTTATGATTATTTTTGAGCCTTACAGATTTTAAGTGTCAACCTTTATGTATTTAGTATGTTTCATGATAAACATATGATTAAGTTTCATGTTTTGAAGGATCTTTAACTAGTTTTTCAAAAATTAATTTTACTAGTTATTTATTCTTCATATGGTAGTGTTTTCACAATAAAAATATTTTCAAACAATTATTTTTGAAAACACCTGCCAACTCCGTTAAGGGCGGACGGATGGGCGACCATGCCTCGTATGCGTTATTGAAAATCTTTTATCTTATGCATGAAAAAGGGTGGTTATTATGAGTTATATACTTGTTTCACATCATATCTTCAATTGGTATCACAATTGATATTTTTTTGTGTATATACTCATATTTTGTTTTCTATATATGTATGCTTCATTTCATATAATATCAATTTTTACTGGTATTCTCTTTTCATACATATATATGATTTGTTTGTGCTTGAGTTGCAAGATAATTACATGTTTAAAGTACAACGTATGTTTATGCTAAACTTGAATTAAATCTTGATTTCAATTGATTTCTCAATTGATACTTTTATAAGCTTATGCATTATTTTCAAGTGGTATTTTTATTGATATCATAATTTACAAAATACTTCAATTGGTATCTATTTATTTCAATTGGTTTCCATATATTTCAATTGGTGTCAATATGTTTCAATTTCTAATTGGGTTTAAATTTCATATGGTATCAGTATGTTTTACCTACTTGGTATCAAAATTTATCATGTATTTCTATTGATATCAAAATTTAATGTAAATTTAAATTGGTATCAAAATATTTTCTTTCATTGGTATCAAAATGTAAAAATGTTTCGATTTCAATTCTTCAATTTCAATTGGTAAATGATATCTCAAAATTTGTTTAGTATTATAAAAATTTGACTTAAAATTGTTTCAATTTCAATTTGGTGTCACATATTTCTTATTTCATATGGTATCTATATCTTGTGGTATCTTGATTTGTTGATTTAAGAAGAATTCAAAATTTGCATTGTTTATTTACAATTAGTATCTTAAAAATGTTTTGATTTATCTTGCCTATATGCAAGGGGAGCTTAACATCTCTTCTACATATAGATTCATGTTGAGTTTATATTATATTGAGGAGCTTGACAACTCTTCTTTATGCGATACACGTGTGTAGGGGGAGCTTCACATCTCCACTTATGCATTACATATTATGCGTTATGTAAGTTAGGCCTTGCCATCCCTTCTTTATGTAATGCATATATGTAGGGAAGTTAACTTAGCGTCTTCCTTTTCATGAATGTATATCACATATATCTCTTTATCGGTTGATTTGATTTCACCCCTTTGTTGATTTTTGTTTCCGACAAAAGGGGGAGAACATTATTTGTGTTTACTTTAACCCCTTTGTTGATGATTGAAAAAAGGGGGAGAAAGATTTTGAGTTTATATATGCATATTTGAGTTCTTGCATATATTGAGTTTATGCATCTTATGTTTTACAAAATGGGAGAATGAATGTTTTCGAAAGTTTAAACAAAAAAGGGGGAGAAAAGTTTGTGGAAAAAGGATTTTGGATTTATGTTTTGTCTCTCACTTTATTGATGCATATATGATTGTTTAGTTTCATGTACTTCATTGCCATATCTTATTTTTTATTATTATGCATGAGTTAAGGGGGAGCTTCTTTGAAGCTTTACTTTAATCTATGCATATATAACTCCATGAGTTTTGTCATCATCAAAAGGGGGAGATTGTTGGCCCAAAGGCCCATCACTCTAGTTTTGATGATGGTTAACTCATGAAGTTATAGTACTAATCATCTAGTGTTTAATTAGTCTCAGATTTGTGATCAAGATCTTAGTAGGTGTTTAGCTTCAACAAAGGATTTAAAGTCAAGTTTTGGACCTAGCACATGTTAATTCAAGAGCTTAAGCATCAAGACCACATCAAGTACTCAAGGAGGAGTCTAGCTCATTGGATCGTGTTGGACCAAGTCAAGAAGGAGGAGAAGACTTCAAGAGAAGTCTTGAGTATAGGTTTGTTTTGTTAAGATTTTGTTTTTTGATAAAATGTAAAGGATAGATTAGTTGGTGGATTGCTCAAGTAAATATACACACACACTAAAGATTTATTTGTGTTTTCATAAAGGATTTTTATTTGGAAAAATACCGGTTTGGTTTTTGGTATTCAAAGTATACATGTCTTTAACCAAAACTATTTTTAGTGCTTATTGTCAAAAACATAGATATTTCATCATTTATAATATCTTGTTTTTGTATTTGGAGAAGTTTCAGAAAAATACGGTTTTTGTTTTAAGCCAAAATTTCTAAGTTACAAAAATAGTTCAAAATGTTTGTAACATGTTTTGATTTTACTCAAACATGTTTGTATATTAAAGTATAATACTGAACTTATTTTTGTAGATTTTTAGAGTTTTTATGAGATTTTATTTAAGGCAAAAAGCTAAGTTTTCAATCCCTATAAAAGTTCTATTTTGACTTCTGTCGGTCGACCGGGATGGTTGACCGAGCCAGGAGTCGGTCGACTGATATGGACAAACGTGCACGCCTTGTTTGGCTGAAGGGCCGGTCGACCGACCCGGTAGACCGTCCAGAAAGCTCTGCTCTCTGGAAAGCCCCGGTCGACCGGGCGGTCGACCGACAGAGAGTTCTACTCTCTGTTTCTAGGTCACGGTCGACTGGGCCGGTTGATCGCTGGCTCAACAGTCAAAAATCTGACCGTTGGCCGATCGACCGGGCCGGTCGACCGGGCCGGTCGACCGACAGTCGTTCAGGCTGTTGTTTTGCCCCAACGGCTAGTTTTTTCCTAGCCTATAAAAAGGGGCTCCCATGGACTGTTTTAAATAAGATTTTAAATGGATTTTTGCACCAGTTTTTCCTACTCTATTAAGAGGTTTTCTCCACTTGTTTTAGAGCCAAATACTTCCATTCAAAAGGAGAGTTTATCAAGAGTTTTCAAAAGTGATTTTCTTGAGTTTTTCACCACAACTTCAATCCTTATTTTCTCACAATCACTTGAGCTATCCATTGCTATAGCTATCCTATAGGGATCTTTGTTGTGAGAAGATTTGAGGTGATCAAAGTGTTTAGATCACCAAAGTTTACATCTTTGCTTTGAGGAGGCGGACTTGTGTGTTCGTGGTATTTCGAGTTCTAGTGAGAGCTCTTTGTAGAGATGCGGCCTCGGCAAGCTTGCGTGCTTGCGGTGTGTTGTTCTTATTGGAACTTGCTTTTGATGATACATTTGTGAAGCCATTTCAATGGAGCTCTTTTGCACAAGCCTATTCAAGAGTTCTACATGATCAAGACTTCTCAAAGAGAGTTGCTATTGATGTGTATTGTAATGGTTAATAGTATGTTAAAAGCCTTGAAACACACATACACATCATTACGCCTTGAAACACACATACACATCATTAGTTTATTAGCAGACTTAACCCTTCCTATTATCAGACTAATAGGGTTGTTAGTCGACTAATTCATGTTGTAATCGACTTATAATTCCTACTGGTCGATTAACTACAGTTTCCAGAAACTTGCATATCTGTTTCAGTCTTATGTAGTCGACTTATACCCAAGATTAGTCGACTATCCCAGTCAAATTTGCCTACACTAGTCGACTAACCCAACCCCTAGTCGACTTATAGCAGTTTGTAACTGTTGTACAATTATTGATTTCTAGTATTTTATCCAACGTTTCAAAATTTAAATTTTTCCTGATGACTACCCAACTGACTATAGATTTCACCTATAAATAGGGATGTTGTCTTAGGCTAAAAACACCAATTCAAATAAATAGTTTTCTGCCCAAAAACTCTGTTGAAAAAATCTGATTTCAGAAAACTATTTTTCACTTTCAGTTCTTCATTCAAATTCCTACTCTATAGTGAAGATTTCTGAGAGTCCGCCTATAACAGACCTTGTCCACGATCACATACAGATTCAAGGCATATAGGATCAATTATAATCACTCAAAGAAGAGCATTGTCAAGAGCGCCTTCGGGTTGAAGAGAGTTTGTACAAGGTGTTGTGGTCTTCTTGGTTGTAAGAAGAGATGTACACATTGGCAAAGGGGATTTATCAAGTGGTGTGCAAGGTGTTGATTTTGGGTGTACAAAGTCAAAAGATAAAGGAAAATCTCAAGCGGGTGGCTTGGGGACTGGATGTAGGTCACGAGGATCGAACCAGGATAAATCTCTTGTGTTTGCATTTGCTTTAATTTCTGAGATTTAATTTTCTTTTATTGCAAGCTACTTTATTTCTGTAACACTAATATTTTTGTTTGAGTGTTGACGTATATTCTAGATCTTACAATTGGCATCATCTCAGGATGAATAGTTCTTGCGGGAACAAGAGAGGGACTAGAGAGTCCAGGAGTTCTAGTGGGAACTCCTTGTAGGTGTTGCGGCACCGAGTGATCTGGTGGGATCGATTATAGTGAAAATCCTTCATAGTGTTGAAGGTGGGGACGTAGAGCAAGTGTGCTCGAACCTCAAAACAATTCTCCCGTGTTTGCGATTGCTCTCTCTCTATTTCTTACTTGTCTTTATATCTTGCATGCTTATACTGTCTTTATCTTTATATGCTTGATATATTATGTGCTTAATTGTTATATGCTTGGGGATTGTTTGCTAACACTTGTATTCAACTAAGAGAGCCAAAGCGGCACCTCAACTCTTATCTAGAGGAATCTTGAGGAGTTAGTCCAGAGCCCTTCACGGAAAATCCGGCTACACTCTTTTGTTATACTTGGTGTTTTGTGCATAATAGTTTTAGTTTGCATTAATAGTTTTAATTCCACATTAATTGACCATTAGATTAGCTAGTCACCTATTCCACCCCCTCTAGGTGATCTCAGACTCTTCTGTTGTCACACAAACATTATACCTCTAACAATTTCTTCCAAAAAAATTCTCCAAGGAAGCACTAATTTTCCCACGGAGTTTATGATTAAGTCCTATGCCCCTAATAGAATAATTTCTTTTACTGTCATGTCTAGCTCGCCACCTCTGAACATTAAGGACTCTGACTCAGTCGGTCATGTCCAGTCAATTACCTCTGAACCAACAACTATCCAGACCTCCTCTCTCAGTCCAGTAGGGACTATTTATTCCACTGTTATGTCCAGTTCGTCACCTCTGAATGGAAGAATTTTGAGCTTGGTGGCATCTCAATTAGTTATATCGAGTTTATCACTTCTGAACTGATAGATAGCCAAGCTTCATCTCTAAGTCTAGTAAGGACTTTTCCTTTTATTGTCGTGTCAAATTTTTCACCTCTGAAAGGTAAGGCTCTGAGCTTGGTGGCTTCTCAATCGGTCATATCCAGTCAATCACCTCTAAACTGAAGATAGTCAAATCTCATCCTCCAGTCCAATGTAGACTTCTCTTTTATCGTCATGTCCAGTCTGTCACCTCTGAATGACAAAATTTCAAGTCTGGCAATTCCTAACTAGTTATATCCAATTCATCACCTTTGAACTAATGGATTCTAAATCTCACTCTTGCAGTCCCCAGTGACTATCAAGTTAACATTATGATCTTTGAATAGCGGATTGTGAGCTTAGTGTCTCTTAGTTGGTCATGTCAAAATTACCTCTGAGCCGACAGGTGCCTAGATGCAATTCACTCTTGTAGTTCCTAGTGGGCTAGTTGCTAAGTTAATATGACTATCTCTGACAGCGGACTCAGAGTTTAGTGTGTCTTAGTCTATCATATTTAGTTCATCACCTCTGAATAGACGGATTCCTAAAATCGGGTTCACTTTTTTGTTTACTGTTATATCCAGTTTGTCAACTCTGAACAGTAAACACTCTGAGTTTGGTAATTTCTAATTGCTTATGTCCAGTTTGTAACCTTTGAACCGATGAATATCCAGTCTCACCCTTCTTTGTCGTTATGTCCAATTCGTCTCCTCTGAATAACAAAGCTTCGTGTCTGGTGATTCTTAATCAGTCATGTCCAGTTCATTACCTCTGAATTGATGGATACCCAGATCTAACTTTCCAATCTGGTAGGGACTCTTATCGTTGTTATGTCCAGTTTATCACCTCTGAACGATGAACCCTCTTTCTAGTGATCCCTAACCTGTGATGTCCACATTACCTCTAAACAGACGGATTTCTATATCTACCGTATTTTATCCCCAGTGGATTCTTTTACTTTAGACTAATTTTATCATGTTCCTAACCTCTGAATAATTTCGATCATGAGTTCAAAGTATTTCAAAATCTGTACCAATCCATCACGAATTTGCAGAAACTTTGAAGGCAGTTTTGTTGACACTTCGAAAAGACAAGCTCCCAGACAACACTTCAACCCATCTGAACAATGTCTAAACTTGTCGATATTTACAAAAGACGAGTCGCAAGACCAGCTGATGATCAGTTTCTACCCATCCTAGAGGGACGAAGCAATGACTTGAACTTTACTAATCCAGTGAAACAGATAGTAAATGAAGTATTGTCTTTAAAGAGGTCTAAGCAGGCCTATGAGGCAAAATCAGCTTAACACTTGGCCTTGCATGAGCCGAAAGGGGCAAGCTTCTCTTGAAGTTTTATAGCCTCGCTAAAAGGCTAAGTTTCTAGCTTTTCATGAAGCTTTACACAACTCTACAGTGAACTAATTCCTAGTTTCGCCTGAAGCTAATCTTGCTAGCTTTGCCTCGAAGCATAGCATAACTTTATTTAAAGAGCTAACTGATAGAATCGCCTGAAGCTCTATGATAGCTTCGTCTGAAGCTTGGCTTAGCTCCACCAAAGGCTAACTTATAGCTTTTCCTGAAGCTTTATCTAGCTTCGCCTAAAGCTTTATCTAGCCTCATCTCCACTGGCTAGCCTTGTCTTCACTGGCTAGCCTCGCCTGAACATGCTAGCCTCACCTCCACTAGCCAGCCTCGCTTCCACTGGATTTAAGGTAACCACCCCACAAATTTAGTGGGAGGGATTAATGGGTAGTTAACCCCATGGTCCCTCATTAAGAGGAGACAATCAAGCAGATCATAACTCCCTACTGAGTCTATAAATAGCCCATTAGTAGACTAGGTTCAGGGTCTTGAAGAAATTCAAGTTTAAGAGTGCTTTTTGAAGAGCAAAAAGCTTCTTTGGTGGCTTCAAAGTTTAAGCTAACAAGAGATTTAATCTCTCTCTTCCAAGAAATCAAAGATCACTTCTCTAAACCTACAAGAATAAATTCAGGATGCTAATATCCTAAGATCTTCCTCTCTCAAGGAATCTCCAGAACCAGGTGAGAAGGAATTCTCAAGCAATAGCCGGTCGACTGATAGTCTCCAAGCGATCAGTCCTCTCTGTTGGGGATTGGTCGACCGACCGGTCGACCGACTGACAACTCCCAACTCTTTGTTAGGGTTCGGTCGACCACCCTGTCGACCGACTAACACCCTAAATGCACATTTGTGTAGGTTGGTCAAACCGGACGATAGACCAAACCTCTGTCAAGTTCTTGTTGGCCCAGAGGCCTTCCACTCTAGTTTTGATAATGATTAACTCATGTAGTTATGTGTACTAATAATCTTGTGATTTTAGTTTCAGATCATTAATCAAGTTATTAGTAGGTGATTAGCTTCAACAAGATGATTTGGAAGCTTTCACATGTTGGTTCAAGAGCCCGAGCGTCAAAGATCATATATAGCACTTGCTCGGTGGATCAAGGAGTTTTAGATCGAGTCGGCTTGGAGACGGCGCTCTACAAGAAGACATCGGTACCATAGTTTAGTTTTGTGTTTAGATCCAAATTTTAAAGATTAGAATAGTATGATATGCTTAAGTTCACAACACACACACGTTTCATGTTTTGGCTTTCGGTTTTCGGTTTAACCGATCTTGGTTTGCATGAATAGATTATATATCAAAACAAGTTTACATGGTTTAATGTATATTATATTTGTTCTATATACATGCATGCTTCAACTATTTAAACAAACTTAGTTTGATAATCTATTTCATGTGTTTTATGTTTTGGTATTTTTAACAAAACATAGTTTTGGATTTAAAGTCAAAATCATGATATATATATATATGTTTCCTGTATATTGGAGTTCTATTCATATACAACATGCTTCAAAGTGTTTAAATATTATGTATTTGTATTATGGATGAGTTTTGGACAAAATGTATTTTCTATTCAAAAATCCAAGTTTTAGAAAATACAGATTTTGGTTTTTGGTGAAAATGATAAGACACAAAAATGTTTTAAAATGTTTGTTACTTGTGATGAAATTTTTATCACATGTTTATATTTCAATACAAAATGAGAAAACTATTTTTGTGTAATTTTTACAAGTTTTATGGATTTATTAAAATATATTTTTACCCTATTTTTCAGACTCTGGGAACTGGCTGACAGGCCAGATCGGTCGACCGAGCGGTCGACCGCACCAAGGACCGGTCGACCGTGCGGTCGATCGACGTGCACAGAGCTGTGCACGTCTGGCAGCACAGTGAGACGGTCGACCGGAACTGAGAGCAGTGCTCTCTGTTCTTTTCGGTCGACCAGGCGGTCGACCGACAGTTGCCAACGGTCAAAATCCGACCGTTGGACGGTCAACCGACCGGTCGACCGTTAGGACATTTTTGGCAGTTTCTGCTGCCAACGGCTAGTTTTGAACTTGGCCTATAAATACCCCTTTGGAAAGAGTTTTTTCTCCAAGAATTTTTTGGACGAATTTCTGAGCTTTCTCTGGTGATTAAACAAGTTTTAAAAAGAGTTTCTTTGTGCTAAAAAGATCAATCTTATTATTTTAAAAGTGTTTCATTATTTCAAAGAAAAATAGTCTTTTGGGAATTTGGTTTGGTTCTATCATTCAATATCTTTGTGGTGATTTCTCAAGTGATTTTTCTTTGTTTTAAACACTTTGTTTTCTCCACACTTGAGCTACTTCTACTATCTCATTTATAGGATCTTTGTGGGAGAAAGAAATTGTTTGTGGTTGTTTGTTAGACCACCAAGTTGTAAACCCTTTCCTTGTTTTGTGCCTTGCCCTCATTGTGTTGAGGAGGTTGTGCATTTGGGTTGTATCCCTCAAGTTGTGAGGTGATCCTTGTGTTGCTTGGTGCTAATCCCTCAAGTTGTGAGGTGATTGTTTGTTGGATTGGAGTTGTGCCTCAAGGAGGAGGTTGTGTTTGTAAGGAGAGGAGTTGGGTACTCCTTGTAATTGTGATTGCCCCAAATCCTCGGTGGAGGTTCCCTTTGTGGGAGTCCTTTATGGACAAGCTAGTGGATTGGAAATCCTTCACGGTGGTGAAGGCAGGGATGTAGAACTGGGTGCTCGAACCTCGGAACATATCTTGTTGTTTGCGCTTGATCCCTTGACTCTTGCTCTCTCTCTCTCTTTACATTGTGCAAATTGCTATATCATATACTTGCTTGTGTATGCATCTATTGTTATAGTTGCAATTAGTTTTTAAATTCCGCATTAAGTTCATTAGATTAGCATTATCACCTATTCACCCCCTCTAGGTGATTTCAATTGGTATCAGAGCCTCCGCTCCTGATATTTAGGTTAACCACCTAGGAGTGAGATCTTGGTTTGCTAATCTTCATTTGCATTGTTCATTTGCACACATTTAGTTTGCACTCATGGATAGCCCTCCTATGTTTGATTTTTCTAGACATGATCTTTGGAAGGCCAAGATGAGTAGTCATTTAAAAAGCCTAGGACATCTAGTTTATCAAGCCACTACTCAAGAATCCTACCCTAATGCTAGCAAGCATAAGAAGGCCAAGGCATTAGCCCTTAGGACACTTAGAGAATCTCTTAATGAAGATCTTTTACATGTGTTTGCTCATTATGAATCGGCTTTTGCGGTTTGGAACATATTGACTTCTCCCGAGCTACCAAGGATTATCAACAAATTGAGGAGATCTAGGAGAGACAAGTCCGACGAGCATTGCCTCATGGTCCAAGGGAAAGACTCCCTTGAGGTACAATCGGATTCTCAACTAGAAGATAGCTCTAGTTCATATTGCTATGGGTGTTTGGAAGTTCAAAATTTAAATGTAGAACTTGCCTCAAAGCTTGAAAAATTCTTAGAAAACATGAACTTTTGAAAAAGAAGAACTTTGATTTAAAAGAAGAAATGAAGGATTTGTGCTCAACTTTTGAATCAGTTTTGCAAGAGAAGGAAGAGATTACTAGTGAACGTGACTCACTAAGATCTCAACTAGACCTTGCCCTAAAGGAGATTGATGTTTTGAAAAGCAAAAATGATTGTGATGATGTTGTGAAAAACAATGAGGTTTTATCTTCTAAATTAGATTTTGTTTTAAAAGATAACCTTGTTTTGAAAAATGAAATTGATTTCATTACCAAAGAACTGGATTTAGTTTTAAAGAAAAATGAATCTTTAAAAATTGATATAGATTCCCATATTTGCCATACTAGTGTAGCTTTACCTAGCACATCTATTGCATGCTCCACTTTATCTTCTAGTATTGAAAATGACATAAATGTTTTGAAGAAAAGTGTAGATTGTTTGAGTTTCACTTTGAGCCAATGTACTTTAAATCATACACGCTTGGAAACCTTGGTTCGTAAGAAACAAGGTCCATCTTTGCATGCACACCCTTCACGCATACACATGCTCATCACGATCACAAACTTCACACGATGTACGCCCATGTGTACATGTGTACACATTGTGGTCGAAAAGGCCACCTTGCTAGATTTTGCTATGATCATTTACATATTGAAAATTTAGCAAATAATCTTGTTTGGGTTAGGAAAGATACTAACCCCTATGGACCCAAAAGGAAATGGGTACCAAAGACCACCCCTAAAATTTTTGATATAGGTGTGGGCTCTCGCATCACGTGAGAGTGGCGGTGCCTTGAAGTGGATGCATTCCGTGCTTAAAGAAAACAATTTGGATGCATCACTTTCAAGGGGAGTTTGGTGGAGAGTGCCACCATTGGCTTGGAGAACTAGAGAGGTGACTTCATTGGTTTTGGTACCGATCTCTAACTCCCGTTTTTTTATTTACATGCTTTCACATCATTGATTTATAGCATGTCATGTTTTATTGTTCATTATGATTATGCCATGTGATTTAGATTAGTGATATACATGTTTAGTTATTTGAGACACCCTTGGACCTATCTTTGTGTTCTCACCTTGTTTTTAACTAATATGTATGCTCTAAATCTAATACATATGCATACACATAATGATCATATGGATGTTTATGATTTTTGTTTTGTTTTGATGTTTATAGTTTATTATGTTAAATGTCATGATTCTTAGATCATTGACATGCATGTATAGCTCTTGAGATCACCCATGTTTACATGAACCTATCGTTGTGTTCTCACCATTTGTTTAGCTATTATGCACATCATAACTCTAATAGCATGTGGATTTACATAATGATGATTTATGTCTTGTTTTGTGCTTCATGATTTGAATATATGTTTAAATGTTAGTTTTCATTAAGACTAGGTATATACTTGTACATAAAATGGGCCACAAATAAATCTTTATATATGTTTGTGCTTGGATGCTTATTTGTACCCATTAGATGTTCTAGTATAGTCTAGTTTTGATGATTCATGCATTCTAACTTGTATTCCCTATTTTGGACATGTTTTATGATTATGTGTTTTCACTTCATGTATATGTTTATTTTGCCAATCCTTAAAATATACATATATACCCCTTGAGTCATTTGCTTTTCAAGCAAATCTTTATTATGGACTCAAATTGTGTTTAGGGATATGTATGTATACTTTTTGTTTTGCCAAAACATACATATGCCTTGAAGTATAAATTAGTTTTATTGAAAATTTTAGATTTTCATGTTTCATGTCTTAAGGAATATCTTAATCGAGCTTAATTGAATATTTTCATGATGATATGTGTCACATAACACTTGTACACTCACATTTATTGTTTACTCATGTTTTTGTTTTCATGAGTCATATTTATGCTTAATTGAATTAGAGTGTTGACTATCATGTGGATTTCATGTTTCATGAAAAATAATTTTGTTTTATTCCTTGCTTGAAGATTTCGTACTAGTTAACAAATTTTTTCATAACTAGTTCGTATTCTTCACTTTGGTAGAGTTTTTCAAACGTACTCTATTTTCAAACCTATTTTTAAAAACCCCTACCTTCAATGGGTGGTTGGATGGGAGATCATGCTCATGTATGCTTTATAGTGAAAATCATTTTAAACTTGAACATGGTTGGGTGGTAGTTATATAAGATATACATTTGATATTATTGTTGTTTCAATTGGTATCATTGAATTCTTTCAATAGGTATCAATATTGACATTTTTGTATACTGATTAAGAAAGAATACGTATGCGCCGTATTAGAGAATTGTCATCCCCGCAACGGCGCCAAAAATTGATTAAGAAAGAATACGTATGCGCCGTATTAGAGAATTGTCATCCCCGGCAACGGCGCCAAAAATTGATAGGATTAGAAAGGGGTAGTGTTAAGTATAGCACAAGTATTATGTAAAAGAGAAAGGTTTAGAATCAACCTTGGTGCTTGTTTACTCCACAAATGTATGTAAGATGTTCAATGTACCCTTTCTTATCTCCGCTATAGCATAGGGCTATACCGAGTCGGATCTCAGGGAGAGCTAGCGATAGAAGCTTTCACGATACTAGTGAGAAGAGGAAACGAGAATTCTTCTATGTTTCAAAAGAATAAAGAATCAAAAGAAAAACAAATCAAAGAATTGGTGGCTATGTTCATGGTGGAAATCGGGAGAAATCAAGATTGAGATGGATTTGAACTAACAACTAAAAAGAAAGTAAAATCAAGAAAACTTTGAATGCAAGAAATCCATGACTAGCTAACCTTAACTACCTTGCTAAACTAACTAAACTCCGTGATAGTGATGCGTGCCTCATGTTGATTCATCGGCATGTATTTGTCTTGCTTGTGGTCTAATTACTTTCCCACTTGGATGATGGGGATTCATTCTTGGACTTGTCTTGTAGCCTCCATAGATGGTCATCGGCCTACAAATGGACTTTCACTAATGGAATCAAAAGAGCTACACTCAAGTGATGCAAATGAAAAAACATACAACATTCACTAATGGAAGTAGTGAAGTTATACATCAAATAGCATATTGGTGCTTCCATCTCCATGTTCCATCAAGGCACTAGTTCGAAGACTAGGCTCCAAGTGAGGCACACATGAATCATATGGAGAATTACAACAAAATCTTGCCAAGAAATGAAAAGAAACCCATCGGAGAAGAGAAGACCATACAAATTGCAAGATGAAGTAAAGCAATCACACATGAGCTAGAAGTTAGTAAGGTAGTAGTTAGCTAGTTCATGGAGAAGGAATTAGCTACTACAAGCCATTACAAAAAGAAAACAAAGCATGAATAAATTGCTAGAAATTAACAAAGCAAGTAAAGTGAAAGAAAACAAACTAGAATCAAGCTCAAGTAGAGGATGGAGAATGGATCAATCCTTGTTGCTTCAAGTGTCACTCTTGATTACACAAGCTCTCTCTCTCACAATCACTCTCTTTTACAATGAAATCTAGGGAGGAAGAAGATCATAGAGAATTACAAAACCTAAACAAAAACTAACAAAATTACAAAGCCTAGAACTAAACTCTCTCTCTTCTCTGATCAGTCTTTGCTCGCAGGTGAAGGTGGAGTATTTATAGGCCCCAGCTGAAGGATCCAGAAGCAAGGTTGTTGGCGCAAAATCTGGGGCTCAACGGCCCCAGGATTGCCGCGGGGGCGCGGCATGGGAGCGGCACGATCTGGGCCGTTGAGCCCAGATTTTCTGGTGGAGATCCGTTACGAAGTTGTTAGCCACGTGGACTACTTGGATTCTCTGTTTGTTGCGCGGATCTCTCTAGATCTGGATTGAGATTTGGCTTTATCTTTATCTTTAATTAATCACTTAATTATTGCTAATTAAGTAATTAATTTGGCTAACTCTCCTTTAAGTATGTACCTGCAAATATGTAGAGAAGAGGATTAAAAATCACTTATTTATTTGTATTATGCATGGGAATTATGATATATAATATGCAATATTGTGTACTAATCACACCCCCACACTTATTCGTTTGCTCGTCCCGAGCAAAACAAAGAAAAAGAAAATCTAGACTAACAGTTTATTACACCACTTTCGCAGGTGACGCGATTGCACTGAGCATGTGCAACAAGCCGTTAAACCTCTAGGTTACCCTAGAGGAGGAGTGTTGTCTCCTGAGGGTTTTCAGCGGATTACACCCACAAAATCCATAAAGAAAGAAGACAAATGTTAGTATTTTCGAAAACGCATTTTGAATAAGAGACATGTTTACGAACTATTTTTGCGAAAATATAAGTGATCCTAGGTCATAAGTCCACCTATAATCAATCTTTCTTAAACTTAGTATCCATGCAAGATCTTGTTATCAATTAAGGTAAGAATTCAAAATTGGATTGAATATTTTATCTTTCATAAAACCTAGATAATATGCACACCGTGCTCTGTGAAAATTTCTGGGATTTCAACTCTAACCATCAAGCCATTTATTTATATATATTCTTTTTTTCTTTTTCTTCCCTTAGTTTTATTAGGCTTTCTAATTCACCCATGTAGCGAGCCTATAACCGATGACTCCCAGACCAGATGGTCTTAGGGCACCAGATGAGGAAACATCCCTCGGGTTTAAGGACTCGAGTGAAAAAGGCCACAAAACTAAGAGGGATTATTCTTAATCACCGTTAGGCGTGAATAATCATGCTTCTTGAGGCACAATTTCCCAGCTTAATAGGTGATCTTTTATTTATATATTTTTTTCTTTTTTTTTTTTTATTATTATTTTTTTTTATATTTTTTTCTTCTTTTTTTTTTTTATTATTTTTTTTATTTTTATATATATATATATATATATATAGCATTTTTGGTCTTTGTTTCCATCCCAAGAAATGTGTAAGTGTAAAGTGCATATTATCTAAGGCAAAAAATGCAAGATAAAAATATCTCCTCAATTTTACTTACTTAGCCTATAATTTTCAAACAAGATCTATTATTTCAACTATGTTTAAGATGTCATAATTAAGGCTTTCTTAATCTCTAAGATACATCTTAATTTTCTTAAAAAATAGAGCAAAACTTTGTTTCTTATTTCAAAAAGTTTTTATTTTTTTTATTTTTTTTTATTTCTAAAAGAAGTATAAAAGAAAGAAAATCTAAAAACTCTAAGTTAGTAAACCCTCCCCCACACTTATTTCATGCATTGTCCTCAATGCATTATGGTATATGTATGCATGAAACAAAATGGAAAGGGAAGGAACAAAAATTACCTTAGGGTGGTGGTTCCGGTGGTGGTCGGATTGGTCCACGGAACATGGCCCAATCATCTTTTCTTTGGGTTTTCAGGAACCCACCAACCATATCAGAAATATGACCCACTAAAAAGATGCATGCGTGTGTTATTTTAATTATGTACATGCCCCCATCTAATTTTAAGATTTTTCAAATAATTTCAGACTCAAATTTATCAAATTCCTTGTCACAGAATGGAGTATGAACTGATAGAACTGTTGACTTGGACTCTGAAAGGAACACCGACTCAGGATTATGATTTAAATCAAGTGATGGTTCAGGAGTCGAAGTGAAGTCAGAAATTGTGTCCAAGTCAAGAAATGAAAACTCAAGTCCACAATCAGAGTCCAACAATGGAATGTGACCTTCTAAAAGTGATATCTCTTTACTTCCAATTTTAAGAAATTCAAGCTCATCACCGTACAATTCTTCAAAACTTAAGTCAACATCTTCCTTAAGAATTGTACAATCAGTTTCAGAAGTAAAGAGATTGAGAAAATCAAGGTCACATTTGAGTTCAATTCCACAAGATGGAGAACTTGCCAGAATGTCAATGGTATCTTCGGAAGTGTAAAATTGGGCAAGTTCAACATGATCCTCAAAGATGGGTGATTCAACTTCATTGTGAATTGGGACTGGATTCAATGTCGGCTCCGGAAAAGGATTGAAGTGAGGTAAAGATACCGGAGTCATTACTGAATCAGGAAAAAGAATTGAATCACAAAGTTGGGGTTCAAGATCACATTCCTCATGTAGTTCAATTAAATGTAGAGAACTTGCCAATTTATCAATGGGATTTTCAGAAGTATGGAATTGGCCAAGTTCTATGTGATCATCATAAAAGATTGGTGATTCAATTTCACAATGGATAGGAAATGGATTCAATTCTGACTCAGGAAATGAATTGAAATCAGGTAAGGATATGGAAGTCATGATTGAATCAGGAAGTAGATTGGAATCATCAAATGAAAGTTCAGAATCAAATTCATGTTCCAGTTCAATTTCAGAAAAAGGAAAACTTGCCAAAACATCAATTGGATCTGGAGTTTGGACAAGTTTATTTTTAGGAGATGAAAAACTTGCCAAAATGTCAATTGGATTTGAATTTTGGACAAGTTCAAGTTTAGGAAATGAAAAACTTGCTGAAATTGAATCTGGATTTCCAAGACTACATGACTCTTTGGATTTAACAGAGTGGCTAGTGACATTAGACATAGGATGAGAATGGAGAGATTGGATCATCAAATCTATGTCACGATTTCTAGCATTTTGAGCATTGGTCATGTCTTCAAGCATCTTTCCATAATCGATGATTTCATTGTTTTGATGGAAAGAGGAAGTGTTGTCTTGGAAGTGTGAGTCAAAAGTGTGTGATGATGGAAAAGTTGACTCACACAAGAAATCTTTACTCGGTTCACAAGCAAATGGTTGTTCATTATGAAAAGGTGGAACTGAGTAAGATTCTTGAGAATATGGTGGAATTGGAGAGACAAATGATTTTTGAAGTTGTTGCTCAACTCTCAGTAAATTGGCTTCTACACTCCTTTGCAACTCAGATTTTTCTTCAAAGGGAGGTTCAGAAAAAGGAGTATATGAAGTGGACTCAGGAAATGAATATTGTGGACAAGGTGAATATGATGGACAAGGATTTTGATAATTTGACTCGGGGTACTGGAATCCCCAATTACTCGGTAAAGAGTTGAAATTATTTTGGACATTATAATTATTAGATGGGGGGTATGGGTCGTAGTGATTCGGATAAGGCCAACCCGGTGTATGTGGTTGGTGCATATTATAAAACACCGGGTTGGAATTATCCGAATATGGTGTGTGTGTGACATAAGGATTATGATGGAAAGAATTGTAATTGTAAGCCATATCACACAATCACAAACAAAAACAAACAAACAAACAAAAGAAGAAAAGAAAAGAAAAATTCTAACCTAAGTTAGGGTAGACTTAGACCTAGACGACTCCTAACAAATAGATCGTCCACGGGAGGTTTAGTGCAGACTCTAACCACAAGCTAATCAGCCAGGGAAGGGTAAAGTCGTTGGGAGGTTTTCCGTCCGAAGACGTTCCTTAATTAAGTAACCAACAACCTTCGGGCTTTCGGCCCTCAACCCCTTTCCTAGACACCGATTTTACAGAAGTCAATTTCCAACACTTTTCCCCTTAGGATAATCTCCTAAGTGAGTCCGGATGTCCCTAGGGCCAACGTCTATCAAATTTTATTTACAAGCTTAGGATTGTGAGTACGTGGGGAAAATGATTTCCGGGCTAAGGAAAGGGTAATGACCTCCCCCACCTTATCTTATTTACAGGAATTGCCCTTAGAATTAATTGTGCAAGTGTACGATAAAAATAACCAAGATTCACTCAAAGCAAGAAAATCAAGCAAGAGTTTGTCCTAGTCTAATATGCAATGCAAACACGTACCTTGTCCCACGCACTCTTCAACAGTAAAAGTAAAGAATTGAAAGACACGTGCCTAAAATGCGAGTGTCTAAACAATTTTTAGCAATTATCAACCAATTTTTACTGTTGAATTAATTAAGCAGGAATACAGAGAAGTATACAGGAAATGAAGTATATAGACAGCAGTATCTTGCAGAGCAGAAGCCCCTGCAAAAATTAGGTCAGTAATGAACTCCAAACTGCCGCGTTTCCACGGCCGGGGCCGCGGGTCCGCGGCCTTTCAGAGGACTTCTGGCTTCTGCTTTTGAGAGCAGAAGACCAGAGCCACTTATATGTATTCTGCAATTGATATTTTCCTGTTTTCTTCTCCTGTAACCTGCAACAGAGAAGAAATATAGTTTAGTTTCTCACTTTTAAAAATAATACCGTCGCTCTCCCCGGCAACGGCGCCAAAAATTGATTAAGAAAGAATACGTATGCGCCGTATTAGAGAATTGTCATCCCCGGCAACGGCGCCAAAAATGATTAAGAAAGAATACGTATGCGCCGTATTAGAGAATTGTCATCCCCGGCAACGGCGCCAAAAATTGATAGGATTAGAAAGGGGTAGTGTTAAGTATAGCACAAGTATTATGTAAAAGAGAAAGGTTTAGAATCAACCTTGGTGCTTGTTTACTCCACAAATGTATGTAAGATGTTCAATGTACCCTTTCTTATCTCCGCTATAGCATAGGGCTATACCGAGTCGGATCTCAGGGAGAGCTAGCGATAGAAGCTTTCACGATACTAGTGAGAAGAGGAAACGAGAATTCTTCTATGTTTCAAAAGAATAAAGAATCAAAAGAAAAACAAATCAAAGAATTGGTGGCTATGTTCATGGTGGAAATCGGGAGAAATCAAGATTGAGATGGATTTGAACTAACAACTAAAAAGAAAGTAAAATCAAGAAAACTTTGAATGCAAGAAATCCATGACTAGCTAACCTTAACTACCTTGCTAAACTAACTAAACTCCGTGATAGTGATGCGTGCCTCATGTTGATTCATCGGCATGTATTTGTCTTGCTTGTGGTCTAATTACTTTCCCACTTGGATGATGGGGATTCATTCTTGGACTTGTCTTGTAGCCTCCATAGATGGTCATCGGCCTACAAATGGACTTTCACTAATGGAATCAAAAGAGCTACACTCAAGTGATGCAAATGAAAAAACATACAACATTCACTAATGGAAGTAGTGAAGTTATACATCAAATAGCATATTGGTGCTTCCATCTCCATGTTCCATCAAGGCACTAGTTCGAAGACTAGGCTCCAAGTGAGGCACACATGAATCATATGGAGAATTACAACAAAATCTTGCCAAGAAATGAAAAGAAACCCATCGGAGAAGAGAAGACCATACAAATTGCAAGATGAAGTAAAGCAATCACACATGAGCTAGAAGTTAGCAAGGTAGTAGTTAGCTAGTTCATGGAGAAGGAATTAGCTACTACAAGCCATTACAAAAAGAAAACAAAGCATGAATAAATTGCTAGAAATTAACAAAGCAAGTAAAGTGAAAGAAAACAAACTAGAATCAAGCTCAAGTAGAGGATGGAGAATGGATCAATCCTTGTTGCTTCAAGTGTCACTCTTGATTACACAAGCTCTCTCTCTCACAATCACTCTCTTTTACAATGAAATCTAGGGAGGAAGAAGATCATAGAGAATTACAAAACCTAAACAAAAACTAACAAAATTACAAAGCCTAGAACTAAACTCTCTCTCTTCTCTGATCAGTCTTTGCTCGCAGGTGAAGGTGGAGTATTTATAGGCCCCAGCTGAAGGATCCAGAAGCAAGGTTGTTGGCGCAAAATCTGGGGCTCAACGGCCCCAGGATTGCCGCGGGGGCGCGGCATGGGCGCGGCACGATCTGGGCCGTTGAGCCCAGATTTTCTGGTGGAGATCCGTTACGAAGTTGTTAGCCACGTGGACTACTTGGATTCTCTGTTTGTTGCGCGGATCTCTCTAGATCTGGATTGAGATTTGGCTTTATCTTTATCTTTAATTAATCACTTAATTATTGCTAATTAAGTAATTAATTTGGCTAACTCTCCTTTAAGTATGTACCTGCAAATATGTAGAGAAGAGGATTAAAAATCACTTATTTATTTGTATTATGCATGGGAATTATGATATATAATATGCAATATTGTGTACTAATCATATACTCATATATTTTTTGTATATGTATGCTTGCACTCCAAAGAGTATCAATTTCAATTGGTATCTAACTATTCATACATATATATGTTTTTATTTGTGCTTATTATATTCATATATCTTAGAGCACAAATTTGATCATGATAAAGCTTGTTTTATGATGACTATCTTGTTTCAATTGACTAGTTTTCAATTGGTATCCCATACAAGCTTATTCATTGTTTCATTTGGAATTTCATAAGAGGGAGAAAACATGTATTTCATCTTTCAATTGGCTTTTCAAAAAATTTCAATTGGTATTTGTTTTCTACTCCCATACTTTATGATTGAAAATTTCAATTTGGTATCATATGTTCAAGATGAAAAATATTTACAATTGGTATCAAAATTTTTGTTTAGACATTCAAAATTTATTATGTTTAATTTCAATTGGTATCAAGATTTTTATATGTTTTGCTTAAAATTGGTATCAACATGTTTCCTTTCAATTGGTATCAAGATGCTTTACTTTGACAAATTTTTAATTGATATCTTAATTGAGTGTAACCCCTTATTGACTTTGTTTTTGTTTTAGACAAAAAGGGAGAACATTGTTTTTATTTTTTTTCCCTTTGTTGATTCTTTGTTTCGAACAAAAAGGGGGAGAAAATTTTATTGATTTGTTTTGCTTTTTCCCCTATATTGATGATTGTTTCTTTGTATTAAAAAGGGGAGAAGATTTTGTTTTGTTTTGCTTGTTTACCCTTTATTGATGATTGACAAAAGGGGGGAGTAAGATCTTGAGTTTATATATGCATATTTATGTTTTGCATATAGTAAGTTTAATTTAGTTTAAGTTTAATTGGTATTCAGAGCATGTTTTGTTTTTGACAATTTCATTGGTATCTAGAGCCTTTTATTGTTTATACATATTTATGCATGTTTCATGTTTCATATTCATTGCATATTTATGTTTATCTGTTTATGCATGAGTTAAGGTGGAGCTTCTTTGAAGCTTAACTTTAATCCATGCATATATAACTCCATGAGTTTTGTCATCATCAAAAAGGGAGAGATTGTTGGCCCAGAGGCCTTCCACTCTAGTTTTGATGATGATTAACTCATGTAGTTATGTGTACTAATAATCTTGTGATTTTAGTTTCAGATCATTAATCAAATTATTAGTAGGTGATTAGCTTCAACAAGATGACTTGGAAGCTTTCACATGTTGATTCAAGAGCCCGAGCGTCAAAGATCATATATAGCACTTGCTCGGTGGATCAAGGAGTTTTAGATCGAGTCGGCTTGGAGATGGCGCTCTACAAGAAGACATCGGTACCATAGTTTAGTTTTGTGTTTAGATTCAAATTGTAAAGATTAGAATAGTATGATATGCTCAAGTTCACAACACACACATGTTTCATGTTTTGGCTTTCAGGTTTGGTTTAACCGATCTTGGTTTGCATGAATAGATTTTATATCAAAACAAGTTTACATGGTTTAATGTTGATCGTACACATATTTTGCATTCATTTCATTACACTCCTACATTTTTCATGTAATAAATCTGCTAATTTCCTTGTCTTAAATGTTTATTTTGCAGAAGATAATAATGAAGAGAAAAAGGATTAAACTAAATAAATACCAGTTAAAATCAGATTTAACTGGATCTATTTGGTTAGCTAAAGATCAACTGAGGATAATATCAAATACGGAGAGAGAGAAGATCAACGGATGAGATGAAGCAAATTTGATTCAGATTCTGACTGGATACATTTTAGTATTCAAATCATAACTTTTGCTACAAAATCTCAATTCTGATGATTTAAGATGATCCAGAAAGTGGACTTACAGAGCTACAACTCTTATGTTGATCATTATTTCGAATTCTGTCATTTGATAAGTGATATTCAGCAATCAACACGCTAACAAACTGCAGATCAGAACTGAATATCCACCTCAAATCAAGTTTGGAGATAAGGGGAGTTCAAAAATTGCCAGATTTACTTATCTTCATACTCCTCTACCCTCTCCATTTCTCCTATAAATACCTGCACTCAAAGGCAAAAGGGACGACCATGCAGAGATAGGATTTAGCCTAGTTTTCATTTGTAGTTTAGGTTTTTCTTCTCTTATTTATGTAATTGTAATGTGTATGTAAGCTTAGGTTAGATGATGATTCATGTAAGTAAGAGAGAGAGGCATATGTTGAGAGTGACACCGATGTACCCTCCTCCTTTCTTCCATCGTTTCAAGCAATAAAGGTAAACATTTGTTTATGTTCGTATCTTTACTTTCCTTTTCTTTTGTTTTCGTCTTCCTCTTCTACTTTACCTCGTTTGTTTTTGTTGAGTTTACAAGTGAATTCCAAAGCACAAGTATAACAATGTTATGTGAGTGCCAACGATAGTTCATGAAGACGTTCTCCTCCTCAAGACATATCACTTCATGCTTGTGCGAGACTTGATGATATAATGCGCACGGGGACTGAGCTCGGGCTTATAATCTATGCGTTGAACGCCTCCTAAACAAAGGTATAACATGCAAAGGTTTTCAGGTAAGTCATCAATCAATCTAGGTAAGTATTTCTTCACTTTTTTCTTTTATTTTATTTCTTTAGTATAGATCACCACCTCTTCCAAATCATTCTTTTTCGACTCATTTGTACATAGTCTACATAGTCGCTTTCTTTCCCCTTTCTTTGTAAATAGTCGTTTTCTGATTTTCTCCACCTTCTCTATCTATTGTTTCCTTTCTTTAACATAACTTTCTTTTCTTATTTTCACTTAAAATAGAGAAGAACTTTCGCTTTTGTTTTCATAACGATTTCAATAAAGAACGTAAACGCTTCTATCGCAAAACCCTCCTTGTGGATCACGACCCGCATAGCCACTTGCTATAGCGGTAAGAATTGAGCACTTGCACATTTCTATTTTTAAGATTTGAAATTTCGTATTTTTTGTGCAGGTTGTACCTCAATCAAATTTTGGCGCCGTTGCCGGGGAGGGTAACGTTTTTATTGAAATCTGATTTTTTTGAAAATTTTTTAGAACTAAATGAATTTTCTTCTCTGTTGCAGGTTAAGGGCAAGCAAAACAAAACAGGAAATTAAAGTTGCAGTAACATATAAGTGGCCTGGGCCTCTGCTCTAGAAAGCAGAGACCAAGTGCCCTCTGCTTTGCCGCGTTTTCGCGGCCAAAGCCGCGGATCCGCGGCAAAAAGGAGTGGACTACTAACTTTCTTTTTGCAGGGCTGCTTGCTTTGCAAATTGTAGTTTTCTGCAACTTTACTTTTTCTTATATGCCATCACAAAAGCCTGCTAATAATCAACAGTAAAACGTTTGTTGCAAAAGTTAAAAATTGATTAGACGTTTGCATTTTAGGCACGTGTCTTTTCAATTCATTTATTTTTACTGTTGAAGAGTGCTGGAGCAAGGTACGTTCGCATTGCATGTAGAATAGGACTCATCTCTTGGTTGATTTTCATTGCTTTGAGTGATTCTTATTTACATATCTTGTACACTTGCACAAAATTATCTTAAGGGCACTAACCCATAACTAGATAAGGTGGGGATTTAATCACCCTTCCTTAGCCTAAAAATCAGATTCCAAGCACTCACTAACCCAAGCCTAACTAAAAATGAGTAGAGATTGGCCCTAGGGACATCTCGGACTCAATTAAGAGATTATCCTAAGGGGGAAAGGTGTTGGAACTTGACTCCTGCCAAATCAGTGTCTAGGAAAGGGATTGAGGGCCGAAAGCCCGAAGGTTGGTGGTTATTTAATTAAGGAACGTCTTTGACGGAAAACCTCCCACCAACCTTGCCCTGACCTGGCTGATTAGCTTGTGGTCAAAGTCTGCATTAAACCTCCCGTGGACAGTCTAATCAGTTAGGAGTCGTCTAGGTCATAGGTCTACCCTAACCTAGTTAGAATTTTTTCCTTTTATTTGTTTGCTTCTTTGCTTGTTTTTTCTTTCTTTTTGTTTGTATTCCATTGTGTGATATGGCTTATAATAATAATTTTTCCAACTTCAATAATAATCCATATTACACGCCGAGTTCATTTTCGGATATTACCAACCCGGCATATCATGACTTTAACCAACTTAGTGTGCCGGATTGGTCTTATCTGAATCAATATAGCCCATACCCCAATCTGATAACTATAATTTCCATAATGATTTCAACTCTTCACAGAGTCAGTGGGGATTCACCTACCCCGAGCATAATTTTCAACCAACTTGTCCTCCTTCTCCACCTAGTTCACCATATTTTCAAGATTCATACTCAGTTCCACCAGTCCAAAATAAGAAACTATCAATTTTGGAAATGAGTATGCGTGAGTCCAAACACAAATCCCAAAATCTGATGGACTCACAATTTCACTACCACTTCGAAGACAATTCTTTATCTTTTCATCAAAATAATGAACCTATCAACTATGAAAAGATGCTTGAAGCCATGACTCAGGCTCAAAACACTCGTAATCGTGACATAGATATGATGGTCGAATCTCTACATTCTCACCGTTGGACCAGTTCTGATGTCACTAACCATTCTGTTAGAGCCGAAGAGTCAGGTTGTTTTGAAAATCAAGATTCCATTTTAGAACAACCATTTGAACTTGGCCAAACTCCAAATTTTGAAAACGATATTGACAGTTTAGCAAGTTATCCTTTTCCTGAAATAGAACTTGAAAATAAATATGATCCTGAACCCCAACTTAGTGATTCAATTCTATTTACTGATTCGATTATGACTCTGGTATCTTCACCTGATTTCGATCTTTTTCTCGAGTCAACGTTGGATCCTGTGCCTATTCATCATGAAATTGAATCCCCCATCTTTGAGGATCATATTGAACTTGACCAATTATACATTTTTGAAAATCCTATTGACAAATTGGCAAGTTCTCAATTTTTGATATTGAACTCAATGAGAAGTGTGACCTAGATTTTCAAATCTGTGATCCAGTTTAAATTTTTGAATCAATACTGACTCCTGCTTTGTTACCAGATTTGAGTAATATTTTAGAGTCAGTTTTGATTCATCCACCTATCATTCTTGAACTTGAATCACCAACATTAAGTCACATTCCATTGTTAGAAAATAAATGTGGACTTGAGTTTCAACTTCTTGACTTGGACCCAATTTCTGAACCTATTTCGACTCTTGAACCTTTACTTGACTTAAGTCACCTTCCTGAGTCGGTATTAGTTCCTGTCCTTCCTGAGTCCAAGTCAATCATTCTATCTTTCACACTCCATTCTGGGACGAGGTGGTTGACAAATTTAACTCCGAAATCAATTATGGAATATGGAAACTAGATGGGGTCAAATACTTAATAAGAATCCTTCATGGATACACAATCTTAATGGGTTATATTAGAGAAACTTCTGGTGGGTTCCTCCGAACCCCAAGTAAAGTTGATTGGGCCGCATTTCGTGGACCAATCAGACCACCACCGGAACCACCACCTTAAGGTAACCTTTTCCTTCCCTTTCTTCTTTTTCATGCATCTATGCATTAATTCATACATTGAGGACAATGCATGAGATAGGTATGGAGGAGGGTCTAACGTAACTTAGGTTTTCTTTACTTTTAAAAAACTTTTTGAAAATAGAAACAATATTTTGACATATTTTTTGTAAGAAATTAAGTTAATTTTAAGGAATAGGAAAATCCAAATTAGGATTTCTTATACTTAGTCAAAATAAGATTATTTGTTTGATTTTTAGGGTTAGGAAGATAATTTGTCAAAGTAATTTAGTCTTGATCTTTAGCTTGATGAAATATGCACACTTCATACACTTACACACTTAGGGTTCAAAAACAAAGATTCTTATGCCTTATAAAAAAAAAGATAAACAAATCTAATTATTGATTAGCTAGGTGCTTTGGCCTAAGCAAGCTTTAGTATTTATGCGAAAGATAATTAGATAAGTTTGAAAAAAAAAAGAAAAAAAAGATAAACAAATCTAATTATTGATTAGCTAGGTGCTTTGGCTTACTTAGGCCAAAGCACCTAGCTAATCAATAATTAGATTTGTTTATCTTTTTTTTTAATAAGGCATAAGAATCTTTGTTTTGAACCCTAAGTGTGTAAGTGTATGAAGTGTGCATATTTCATCAAGGTAAAGATCAAGACTAAATTACTTTAACAAATTATCTTCCTAACCCTAAAAATCAAACAAATAATCTTATTTTGACCAAATATAAGAAATCCTAATTTGGATTTTCCTATTCCTTAAAATTAACTTAATTTCTTACAAAAAATATGTCAAAATATTGTTTCTATTTTTAAAAAGTTTTTTAAAAGTAAAGAAAAACCTAAGTTGTTTTGCTCGAGGACGAGCAAAAGATAGGTGTGGGGGTGTGATCGTACACATATTTTGCATTCTTTTCATTACACTCCTACATTTATCATGTAATAAATCTGCTAATTTCCTTGTCTTAAATGTTTATTTTGCAGAAGATAATAATGAAGAGAAAGAGGATTAAACTAAATAAATACCAGTTAAAATCAGATTTAACTAGATCTATTTGGTTAGCTAAAGATCAACTGAGGATAATATCAAATACGGAGAGAGAGAAGATCAACGGATGAGATGAAGCAAGTTTGATTCAGATTCTGACTGGATATATTTTAGTATTCAAATCATAACTTTTGCTACAAAATCTCAATTCTGATGATTTAAGATGATCCAGAAAGTGAACTTACAGAGCTACAACTCTTATGTTGATCATTATTTCGAATTCTGTCATTTGATAAGTGATATTTAGCAATCAACACGCTAACAAACAGCAGATCAGAACTGAATATCCACCTCAAATCAAGTTTGGAGATAAGGGGAGTTCAAAAATTCCCAGATTTACTTATCTTCATACTCCTCTACCCTCTCCATTTCTCCTATAAATACCTGCACACAAAGGCAAAAGGGATGACCATGCAGAGATAGGATTTAGCCTAGTTTTCATTTGTAGTTTAGGTTTTTCTTCTCTTATTTATGTAATTGTAATGTGTATGTAAGCTTAGGTTAGATGATGATTCATGTAAGTAAGAGAGAGAGGCATATGTTGAGAGTGGCACCGATGTACCCTCCTCCTTTCTTCCATCGTTTCAAGCAATAAAGGTAAACATTTGTTTATGTTCGTATCTTTACTTTCCTTTTCTTTTGTTTTCGTCTTCCTCTTCTACTTTACCTCGTTTGTTTTTGTTGAGTTTACAAGTGAATTCCAAAGCACAAGTATAACAATGTTATGTGAGTGCCAACGATAGTTCATGAAGACGTTCTCCTCCTCAAGACGTATCACTTCATGCTTGTGCGAGACTTGATGATATAATGCGCACGGGGACTGAGCTCGGGCTTATGATCTACGCGTTGAACACCTCCTAAACAAAGGTAGAACATGCAAAGGTTTTCAGGTAAGTCATCAATCAATCTAGGTAAGTATTTCTTCACTTCTTTCTTTTCTTTTATTTCTTTAGTATAGATCACCACCTCTTCCAAATCATTCTTTTTCGACTCATTTGTACATAGTCGCTTTCTTTCCCCTTTCTTTGTAAATAGTCGTTTTCTGATTTTCTCCACCTTCTCCATCTATTGTTTTTTTTCTTTAACATAACTTTCTTTTCTTATTTTCTTAACTTAAAACAGAGAAGAACTTTCGCTTTTGTTTTCATAACGATTTCAATAAAGAACGTAAACGCTTCTATCGTAAAACCCTCCTTGTGGATCATGACCGCATAGCCACTTGCTATAGCGGTAAGAATTGAGCACTTGCAGATTTCTATTTTTAAGATCTGAAATTTCGTATTTTTGTGCAGGTTGTACCTCAATCAAATGTACATTAGATTTGTTCCATATACATGCATGCTTCAACTATTAAACAAATTTAGTTTGATAATCTATTTCATGTGTTTTATGTTTTGGTATTTCTAACAAAACATAGTTTTGGATTTAAAGTCAAAATCATGATATATATATATATATAATATGTTTCCTGTATATTGGAGTTCTATTCATATACAACATGCTTCAAAGTGTTTAAATATTATGTTTTTGTATTATGGATGAGTTTTGGACAAAATGTATTTTCTATTCAAAAATCCAAGTTTTAGAAAATACAGATTTTTGTTTTTGGTGAAAATGATAAGACACAAAATGTTTCAAAATGTTTGTTATTTGTGATGAAATTTTTATCACATGTTTATGTTTCAATACAAAATGAGAAAACTATTTTTGTGTAATTTTTACAAGTTTTATGGATTTATTAAAATATATTTTTACCCTATTTTCAGACTCTGGGAACTGGCTGACAGGCCAGGTCGGTCGACCGAGCGGTCGACCGCACCAAGGACCGGTCGACCGTGCGGTCGACCGACGTGCATAGAGCTGTGCACGTCTGGCAGCACAGTGAGACGGTCGACCGGGCGGTCGACCAGAACTGAGAGCAGTGCTCTCTGTTCTTTTCGGTCGACCAGGCGGTCGACCGACAGTTGCCAACGGTCAAAATCCGACCGTTGGACAGTCGACCGACCGGTCGACCGTTAGGGCATTTTTGGCAGTTTCTACTGCCAACGGCTAGTTTTGAACTTGGCCTATAAATACCCCTTTGGAAAGAGTTTTTCTCCAAAAATTTTTGGATTAATTTCTGAGCTTTCTCTGGTGATTAAACAAGTTTTAAAAAGAGTTTCTTTGTGCTAAAAAGATCAATCTTATTGTTTTAAAAGTGTTTCATTATTTCAAAGAAAAATAGTCTTTTGGGAATTTGGTTTGGTTCTATCATTCAATATCTTTGTGGTGATTTCCCAAGTGATTTTTCTTTATTTTAAACACTTGTTTTCTCCACACTTGAGCTACTTCTACTATCTCATCTATAGGATCTTTGTGGGAGAAAGAAATTGTTTGTGGTTGTTTGTTAGACAAGCAAGTTGTAAACCCTTTCCTTGCTTTGTGCCTTGCCCTCATTGTGTTGAGGAGGTTGTGCATTTGGGTTGTATCCCTCAAGTTGTGAGCTGATCCTTGTGTTGCTTGGTGCTAATCCCTCAAGTTGTGAGGTGATTGTTTTTGGATTGGAGTTGTGCCTCAAGGAGGAGGTTGTGTTTGTAAGGAGAGGAGTTGGGTACTCCTTGTAATTGTGATTGCCCCAAATCCTCGGTGGAGGTTCCCTTTGTGGGAGTCCTTTGTGGACAAGCTAGTGGATTGGAAATCCTTCACGGTGGTGAAGGCGGGGATGTAGAACTGGGTGCTCGAACCTCGGAACATATCATGTTGTTTGCGCTTGATCCCTTGACTCTTGCTCTCTCTCTCTCTCTTGACATTGTGCAAATTGCTATATCATATACTTGCTTGTGTGTGCATCTATTGTTGTAGTTGCAATTATTTTTAAATTCCGCATTAAGTTCATTAGATTAGCATTATCACCTATTCACTCCCCCTCTAGGTGATTTCAGTTCTGATTTTTGACCTATTCTACACACATGTCTCTCCCCGATCTCTTCTCTCTCGACGCATAGACTTATCCAATATATGTGAGGCACTCCACGTGTTCCTTACCAACACGTATATATACCTACATACACATACATATGCATACATATACACATATATGTATACATACACACATTTACATATATATCCTCATCCAAACATCAAATATCATATCAGATCATACATATACACCTTTATGTACATCCACACATCCAGACACAAATATACTCATATAATATTCATGCCATTACACTCACACCACCTTTTCAAGAATTTTGTCCTGGAAATTCATATATACATATATCAAACATGAAATATAGTTTAAATATTTTTAGGATATTACAATGCGAGACCATTAACTCCCTTCTGCTTTGATGTTCTCGCCAATATCCTTGCTCGGATCACTCTATACAAGCTTCTCAAACTTTTTAAATCCACAAGAGAAGCTCTAAGAGAAGCATTGGTAGATTCTAAGATTTTTTTAACCCAGATTCCTGCCATCCCAGAGGAGGAAGATGATAGGCACTATCTGTTGGCCCAAAGACCCATCACTCTAGTTTTGATGATGATTAACTCATGTAGTTATAGTACTAATGATCTTGTGTTTAATTAGTCTCAGATTTGTGATCAAGATCTTAGTAGGTGTTTAGCTTCAGCAAAGGATTTAAAGTCAAGTTTTAGAGCTAACACAGTTTGATTCAAGAGCTTATGCATCAAGATCACATCAAGTACTCTAGAGGAATCTAGCTCATTGGATCGTGTTTGGACCAAATCAAGAAGGAGGAGAAGACTTCAAGTGAAGACTTTAAGAGAAGACTTGAATCTAGATTTGTTTTGTTAAGATTTTGTTTTTAGATAAAATGTAAAGGATAGAATAGTTGGTGGATCGCTCAAGTACATATACACACACTCAAGATTTATTTGTGTTTTCATAAAAGGATTTTCATTTGGAAAAATACCGGTTTGATTTTTGGAATTCAAAGTATACTTGTCTTTAACCAACCCATTTTAGTGCTTATTGTCAAAAACATAGATATTTCATCTTTTATATGTAGTGGATCATATCCATACACTCTATGCTTTAAAAGAGTTTAAAATATCATGTTTTTGTATTTGGAGAAGTTTTGAAAAAATCTATCTTGAAAAATACGGTTTTTGTTTTACGCCAAAATTTTTAAGTTACAAAAATAGTTCAAAATGTTTGTAAACATGTTTGTATATCAAAGTATTCTACTGAACCTATTTTTGTAGAATTTTAGAGATTTTATGGGATTTTATTTAAGTCAAATAGCCAAATTTTTAATCCCTATTATCCCTGTTTCTGGCTTCTGCCGGTAGACCGGGCCGGTCGACCGAGTCTGGAGTCGGTCGACCAAGTCGGTCGACCGACGTGCACTAGTGTGCACGCCTTGTTTGGCTAGAGGGCCGGTCGACCGACCCGGTTGACCGTCCAGAGAGCTCTGCTCTCTGGAAAGCCCTGGTCGACCGGGTGGTCGACCGGCAAGAGAGCTCTGCTCTCTGTTTGTAGGCCATGGTCGACCGGGTCGGTCGATCGCTGGCTCAACGGTCAGAAATCTGACCGTTGGCCGGTCGACCGGGCGGTCGACCGACAGCCGTCCAGGCTATTGATTTGGCCCCAATGGCTAGTTTTTCCTAGCCTATAAAAGTGGGCTCCCATGGACTGTTTTTAATAAGATTTTTGAAGAGTTTTAAACCTAGTTTTTCCTATCTATTTCAGAGGTTTTCTCCACTTGTTTAAGAGCCAAATACTTCCATTCAAAAGGAGAGTTTATCAAGAGTTTTCAAAAGTAATTTTCTTGTGTTTTCCACCACAACTTCAATCCTTATTTTCTCACAATCACTTGAGCTTTCCATTGCTATACCTATCCTATAGGAATCTTTATTGTGAGAGGATTTTAGGTGAACAAAGTGTTGTGATCACCAAAGTTTTCATCTTTGCTTTGAGGAGGCGGACTTGTGTATTTACGATGTTTTGAGTTCTAGTGAGAGCTCTTTTTAGAGGTGCGGCCTCGGCAAACTTGCGTGCTTGCGGTGTATAGTTCTTGCAGGAACGAGTGGAGGGACTAGAGAGTCCAAGAGTTCTAGTGGGAACTCCTTGTAGGTGTTGCGGCACCGAGTGATTCGGTGGGATCGATTTTAGTGGAAATCCTTCATAGTGTTGAAGGTGTGGACGTAGAGCAAGTGTGCTCGAACCTCGAAACAATTCTCCCGTGTTTTCGATTGCTCTCTCTCTATCTCTTACTTGTTTATATCTTGCATGCTTATATTGCTTTCATCTTTATATGCTTGATATATATTTATGCTCATATTGTTATATGTTTGGGGTTTGTTTGCTAACACTAGTATTCAACCAAGAGAGCCAACACGGCACCTCAACTCTTATCTAGAGGAATCTTGAGGAGTTAATCTAGAGCCCTTCATGGGGAATCCGGCTACACTCTTGTGTTAACTTGGTGTGTTGTGCATAATAGTTTTTAGTTTGCATTAATAGTTTTAATTCCGCATTAATTGACCATTAGATTAGCTAGTCATCTATTCACCCCCTCTAGGTGATTTCAATTGGTATCAGAGCCACGTGCTCTTAATTTGAGTCTAACAATCTTGAGTTAAAGATCCTCATTTTATAGCTAATCACAATATTTGTTTACACACACATGATTTTATGTCACCACTTTTGACATTTTTAACATCCAAACTTGGAAAGTTAAGATGTTTATGTACCTCAAAGGCCTAGGCATTCATGTTTATCTTGCTACCATTAAAGATTCATATGTTAATAATAGTAAGTATATTGAGACTAACTCAAAAGCCATTCATGCTTTGAAGAGTACCCTAAATAATGATTATTTATATAGGGTTGCTAATCTTGACTCGGCTTTTGTAGTTTGGAACACCATCATCTCTCTTGGCGAAAAAGAACAATATTATGCAGGGAGCGACTTGAATGTTGGAAGTGAAGCTTCTAACATATGCTACATGGTCCAAGGGGATAACTCCCTTGAGGTAAACACCGAATCCGAGCTAGAAGAGGATGTTGATATGTCTTACAATGAACTTATTTCATTTTGTCAACAGCTTCTAGAAAAATATGACATGATTAAAAAGGATAATAAGAAAATGAAAAACAAATTTGATGCCATGTTAAATGAAAAAGATTCTTTACAAGATAAATTGGAATGTTTTTCAAAAGAAAATGAAAGTTTGAAAAATGAAAATATTTCCTTGCTTTCTAAATTAAATGATCTTTGTGAAGGAAATACTTCATTGAAAAATAAAATTGTTTTGATGGAAAAACAAAAGGAAGTTACTTTGATTGAAAATAACTCTTTAAAAAAAAATTGATGAAAAAGAAAATGTTAATGTTTCTAAAAAGAAAAAGATTGTTGATCATACTTTTCATGCCACAACCATTGATAAAAATAAAGGTAAATTTTTGAAAAATAAAATAGATTGTTTGAGCTCAACTTTGAGCAAATGTGCATTTAACCATAAAAGATTGGAATCCTTGTTTCAAAAGAAATAAGTTCCCCATGTTCATGCACATCACCCACAACATGTTTATGCACATTTTGCACACCATAATCATACCCATTCACATGTGCATAGTAGAGTGTACAAGTGTACACATTGCGGCCACAAAGGCCATTTAGCAAAATTTTGTTATGATAAGGTAAATATTATGAATTTTGCTAACAAAAATGTTTGGGTTCCTTACAATACTAACCCTCGTGGACCCAAAAGAAAATGGGTACCAAAATCCCCACCTTTTATAGTTGATGTAGGTGTGGGCTCTCACATGACGTGAGAGGATGGTGCCTTGGGGTGAATGCACATGGACTTGATAGACATACATTTGATGCACCGCTATCAAGGAGGTTTGGTGGAACGACCACCATGTTTTAGAGATTCGGAGTATAGTTCTTTTGTTTGGTAACTATCTCTAAACTTCCATTTTAGTTTTACTTACTTTTACATTTGATGAATTTTTGGCATGTTTTAGTTTTATGTTAAAACAATCATGCTTTGTATTTCATATGGTGAATACTTATTTAGATGAAGTTTTTATCAAAACTTGGATATATACTTGTTCAAGTAGTGAGCACCAATTGATTCATATATGTTTGCACTTCATTGCTCATTTGTACTCACTATATGCACATGTATAGCCTAGTTTTGATGATTTTCTCATTTACACTTGTTTTGCCTATTTACATATTTTACTTCATGTATATGCTATTTTTGTTCAAAACTAATAAATATACATGTATGCCCCTTAAGTCACTTGCCTTCATGCAATTTATATTATGGACTCTTTTTATATTTGGGATATGTATGCATATTGTTAGCTTTGGATAAATCATACATATACCTTGAAGATTGTTTTTATATGAAAAATAAAATCTTTATGATTTTTATTTTTGATAAAATGAATTTTTCATGTTTTTGACATATTTGATGTATTTGAGCTTTATTGCTTAGTTTCATGAAAATGCTACTCACATGATTATGGTACACTCACATTTTATTTGTATACTCATGACATTGTTTTCATGAGATATTTTGAGCCTTATATATTTCGAGTGTCAATTCCTGTGCTTTTAGCATGCTTCATAGATTCACATGATTTGATTTCATGTTTTGAAGGATCTTTAATTAGTTTTTCAAAAATTATTTTAACTAGTTATTTATTCTTCATTTGGTAGTGTTTTCAATGCTAAAATAGTTTCAAACTCCTATTTTTTAAAACCCCTACTAACCCCTGAAAGGGCGGACGGATGGGCGAGCATGCCTTGTATGCTTTATTGAAAATCTTTGATCTTGTGCATAAAATAGGTGGTTAATTATGAGTTATACACTTGTTTCACATCATATTTTCAATTGGTATCACAATTGATATTTTTTTTGTATATATACTCATATTTTGTTTTCTATATATGTATGCTTCATTTCATATAATATCAATTTCTATTGGTATTTTCTTTTCATACATATATATAATTTATTTTGTGCTTAATTTACAAAATAATTACATGTTTAAAGAACAAAGTATGTTTATGCTAAGCTTGAATTAAATCTTTATTTTAATTGATTTCTCAATTGGTACTTTTTATAAGCTTATGCGTTATTTTCAATTGGTATTTTTATTGATATCATAATTTACAATATACTTCAATTGGTATCTATTTATTTCAATTGATATCCATATATTTCAATTTCCAATTGGGTTTATATTTCACTTGGTATCAATATGTTTTACCTACTTGGTATAAAAATTTATCATGTATTTCTATTGGTATCAAAATTTAATGTAAATTTAAATTGGTATCAAAATAACTTCTTACATTGGTACCAAAATGTAAAAATTTCTATTTCAACTTGGTATCACATATTTCCTATTTCATATGGTATCTATATCTTGTGATTTCTTGATTTGTTGATTTAAAAGAATTCAAAATTTGTATTGTTTATTTACAATTAGTATCTTGAAATTTTTATTTATATACAAAGGTATCTCAAAATATATTTTATTACCTTGAGTAAATCTTAAAATTTGTGTTAAAAATGTTTTGATATGCAGTGCCTATATGCAAGGGGAGCTTAACATCTCTTCTACATATAGATTCATGTTGAGTGTGTCTTATATTGAGGAGCTTGACAACTCTTTTTATGCGATACACGTGTGTAGGGGGAGCTTCACATCTCCTCTTATGCATTGCAAAATATGCGTTATGTGAGTTAGGGCTTGTCATCCCTTCTTCATGTAATGCATGTATATAGGAAAGTTAACTGAGCGTCTTCCTCTTCATGAATGTATATCGCATATATCTCTTTATTGGTTGATTTGATTTCACCCCTTTGTTGATTTTTGTTTCGGACAAAAAGGGGGAGAATATTGTTTTGTATTTACTTTAACCCTTTGTTGATGATTGACAAAAAGGGGGAGAAAGATTTTGAGTTTATATATGCATATTTTAGTTTTTGCATATATTGAGTTTATGCATCTTGTGATGTTTTACAAAATGGGAAAATGATTTTGAGAGTTTAAACAAAAAGGGGGAGAAGGTTTTTGAAAAATATATTTGATTTATGCATGTTTCTCTCTCCTAGTTAATGCATACATTTGTTTAGTTTCATGTGCTTCATTGAATATCTTATTTTTTTGTTATGCATGAGTTAAGGGGGAGCTTCTTTGAAGCTTTACTTTAATCCATGCATATAGAAATCTATGAGTTTTGTCATCATCAAAAAGGGGGAGATTGTTGGCCCAATAGTTTTGATGATGATTAACTCATGTAGTTATAATACTAATGATCTTGTGTTTAATTAGTCTCAGATTTGTGATCAAGATCTTAGTAGGTGTTTAGCTTGAACAAAGGATTTAAAGTCACGTTTTGGAGCTAACACGGTTTGATTCAAGAGGTTATGCATCAAGATCACAACAAGTACTCTAGAGGAGTCTAGCTCATTGGATCGTGTTTGGACCAAGTGAAGAAGGAGGAGAAGACTTCAAGTGAAGACTTCAAGAGAAGACTTGAGTCTAGGTTTGTTTTGATACTATTTTTAGATAAAATGTAAAGGATAGAATAGTTGGTAGATTGCTCAAGTATATATACACACACACTCAAGATTTATTTGTGTTTTTATAAAAGGATTTTCATTTGGAAAAATACTAGTTTGGTATTTAGAATTCAAAGTATACTTGTCTTTAACCAAAACCATTTTAGTGCTTATTGTCCAAAATATAGATATTTCATCTTTTATGTGTAGTGGATCATATCCATACACTCTATGCTTTAAAAGAGTTTAAAATATCTTATTTTTGTATTTGGAGAAGTTTCAGAAAAATCTATCTTGAAAAATACGGTTTTGTTTTACGCCAAAATTTCTAAGTTACAAAAATAGTTCAAAATGTTTATAAACATGTTTTGATTTTACTCAAACATGTTTGTATATCAAAGTATTTTACTGAACCTATTTTTGTAAAATTTTAGAGATTTTATGGGATTTTATTTAAGTCAATTAGCCAAATTTTAATTCCTATTATCCTTGTTTCTGGTTTCTGCCGGTCGACCGGGCCGGTCGACCGAGTCAGGAGTCGGTCGACCGACGTGCACAAGCGTGCATGCCTTGTTTGGCTGGAGGGCCGGTCGACCATACGGTCGACCGGCAGAGAGCTCTGCTCTCTGTTTCCAGGCCACGGTCGACCGGTCCGGTCGACCGCTGGCTCAACGGTCAGAAATATGACCGTTGGCCGGTCAACCGGGCGGTCGACCGACAGCCATCCAAGCTGTTGATTTGGCCCCAACGGCTAGTTTTTTCTAGCCTATAAAAGGGGGCTCCCATGGACTATTTTTAATAAGATTTTTGGAGAGTTTTAACCCTAGTTTTCCTATCTATTTCAGAGGTTTTCTCCATTTGTTTAAGAGCCAAATACTTCCATTCAAAAGGAGAGTTTATCAAGAGTTTTCAAAAGTGATTTTCTTCTGTTTTCCACCACAACTTCAATCCTTGTTTTTCTCACAATCACTTAAGCTTTCCATTGCTATACCTATCATATAGGGATCTTTATTGTGAGAGGATTTTAAGTGATCAAAGCGTTGTGATCACCAAAGTTTTCATCTTTGCTTTGAGGAGGCGGACTTGTGTGTTCACAGTGTTTCGAGTTCTAGTGAGAGCTCTTTGTAGAGGTGCGGCCTTGGCAAGCTTGTGTGCTTGCGGTGTGAAATTCTTGCGGGAACGAGTGAAGGGACTAGAGAGTCCAAGAGTTCTAGTGGGAACTCCTTGTAGGTGTTGCGGCACCGAGTGATCCGGTGGGATCGATTTTAGTGAAAATTCTTCATTGTGTTGAAGGCGGGGACGTAGAGTAAGTGTACTCGAACCTCGAAATAATTCTCCCATGTTTGCGATTGGTCTCTCTATCTCTTACTTGTTTATATCTTGCATGCTTATATTGCTTTCATCTTTATATGCTTGATATATATTTGTTCTCATATTGTTATATGCTTAGGGTTTGTTTGCTAACACTAGTATTCAACCAAGAGAGCCAACGTGGCACCTCAACTCTTATCTAGAGGAATCTTGAGGAGTTAGTCCAGATCCCTTCATGGAGAATCCGACTACATTCTTGTATTAAACTTGGTGTATTGTGCATAATAATTTTTAGTTTGCATTAATAGTTTTAATTCCGCATTAATTGACCATTAGATTAGCTAGTCACCTATTCACCCCCCCTCTAGGTGATTTCACTATCATCAGATCTCCAGACGTTCTCCATGCATCACATTCTCTTCAGAGGATATGAAAATAAAAGATAAATATGATAGACTCTTATACTATACAGGGTACATTGGATCATCTGAAGTGAGCCGCATTCATGTTAATCCAAGATTCGCGTTAAGCATTATGCCCCGCCGGGTCATGTAGCACGTGGGGATTCCCACCCATCGATTGAGCACTACACAGACTACCATTTATGGCTTCAATGCCAATTGTGCGCACCCGATGGGTAAGATCAAACTCAGATGCCAGATCAAAGATTTGAATTCTAAAGTGTCGTGTTATGTCATTGATGCTAACACATCTTACAACCTGCTGCTGGGACGACCATGGATCCACCACAACTTCATCCTCCCGTCTACCTTTCATTAAGTGATGAAATATGCTAATGAACGGGGAAGAGTGAGAACGTTGATTGCTGAAAAGCATCCGTTCAAAGGGGTAGAGAATTCTTCACTGACTCCCTCTACCAAGATTCTCTTGAGACTAATGAGAATCTCTAGCCAAAAGAACCAGAATCTGGCAATGAAGCGGATATGAAACCAGAGATAGAAGAAGAAAGTCTTTGGAAAATAAATCTTCTTGTAATGAACATTGATAAACTCGATTTCAATACCACTGCCAATGTTGAAGGCGAGTGGTTTATCAACAAAGACTATGATTTGGTTTACTTTTCTATGTTTGCTTCTAATTCTATACCGTCGACACTAGTACTTACATGGATAGTGATTAGTGGTCAACAGTAGATGCTCTGGCATCATTGCGTGTACCAATCAAGTCATCTTTCATAGTGCGTGAAAATACCAGTGATGCACAAGGAGCTTTCTTCGAAGTACCAGCTAAACGCAAAGGTCAAAAGCTAATTCTATTCGGGAGAATCGAATCTGAATCAATAACTCATGAAAGCTCGAAAGATAATCCTGAATCCCCATGGTTCTCTTATTACAGGTCAAATGCATGTCGTATGATGGATAATATGGGGTATGACCTGATGAAAAGATTCGGCTTGAACTTTGGCCAAGGAAAATGAACGCTGCTCTGATCTTTTGTCCCAAAAGGGAAGGCACCTGACTACTATCATTAATCTCAGAGGGGATTAGGCTACATGTCAACTCTAATCCCATCGGGCTTCGAGTCTGAGGAATGTTATATCACGATCACTCATCAGGCATGTCATCATAGGAATCAGATATCAGTGTTGGCACAATCTTCAGAGATCTTTCAGTGAATATGGTTTCAACTAGCCATGTGGAGGATGACGACGAGGATAAAGAAATGATCCAGTCAGACACTAATCCCTGATTCAAACACTTGAATACTCTCTGGGAAATTCGCTTCGAGCAGCATGAGCCACCCACAGATGATAAAGTGATTCAGATCAACCTAGGAAATGTGGTTAACCCAAACCCATTTTCATAAGTGAGAGCTTATTGCTCTCCGAGAAAGAAAACCTAATACATCTTATACAATAGTACATAGACGTCTTCGCTTGGAACTATGAGGACATGCCCAGACTTGATCCTCAAGTGGCTATGCATTGCATTGTCTCAACATCAATCCAGACGTGAAACCAGTCAAGCAACACAATGACAGTTCAGTCTAGAAATAATGGAGGCAATTGAATAGGAAGATAAAAGCTCATAGACTCTAGTTTTATTAAGAAAGAATAGCACCTTGACTGGGTAGCTAACATCATGCCCATCGCCAAGAAGAATGAGAAGATCCGAATTTGTATCAACTTTTGCGATTTGAATGCTGCATGTCCCAAAGACGAATTTCCTCTCCCAATCACGGATGTTCTGATCGACAATATGTGCGATTTTGAGAGGATGTCCTTCATTGACAGATTTTCAGAATCAAACATGTAACCTGAAGTTGAAAAGCATACATCTTTCAGAACATCGTTGGGGGGTTTTTCTACACAGCGATGCCCTTCGGCTTGAAGAACACATAGGCGACATATCAACGGGCAATGAATACAATCTATCACGAGCATATACGCAAGACCGTAAAATGCTATGTGGACGATATTGCAGTAAAAAGCAAGCTAAAGGCGACTACATTGTAGATCTAAAGAGAGTATTCAACATTATCTAGGCGCATCAACTGAAGATGAACCCAATCAAGTCCTTCCTAGGGGTAGCCAGTTGTAAATTACTTGGATTCGTTGTAACATCTAAAAAAATCCATCTCGATCAGGAGAAAGTCCGTGCCATTCAGGAGATGCAACCTCCAAGAAATCTCAAAGAACTTAGAAAGTTGCAAGAACGACTGGCTTACATCTGAAGATTCATATTGAATCTTTTAGGATGTTGCCCACCCTTCACTAAGCTGATGAAGAAGGGAGTCTCGGTTATTTGAGACAATGCTTGCCAAGAAACATTCGAGGAAATTGATTAGTATTCATTGTTGTATTGTTTACATTACATTTTCCCATTTATTTATTAATAAAATGGTGGTTTTGAATGAATTTTCTCTTAATTTTAGGTCCACAATTTAATTGAGAAGAAGACCAAAAATCCTAATTTAATTGGGATTTAATGAAGATTATTTGAAACCCAATCCATGTAGCCTAGTTCTGTAACAAACCAGAAGATATTCGGAGAGAATAAAAAGCTTCTAAAGGACATCTAGACAGAGCCAGGCTGTCAAAGTAGACTTCGCGTATTGGCCGAGATTCTGCCACAGAACTGCGGCTCTGGCCGCACTTCGGTTAAAATTCCCTGGCCGTTGATGCATCACTTTCTTCTGCAGCTGTGATTGATTGGCTCTAAGGTTTTGAGGCTATAAATACCCCTCTAGTTCTGTGAGAGGGGGAGTTGCAAAATTAGAGAAGAATTTTAGGAATTTCTTTAAAAATCTTGTGTAATTTTCTTTTGTCTTTATTAGTCCAGAAAATAGAGAGAGGGTGAGAGTTCTGTTATTGACTTGTGGCAATCAATACAAGCTCCTTCTTCTTCCTTCTTTAATTTCATGTTTTTTTATAAGCTTTCTTCTTCCTTGCAAATAGTGTAATGATGTTTATTTTCTTGCACTTCAATTCCATGTCTAGCTAACTTCTCCATTAGCAGGCTAACTAACTACTAACCCACTAACCTATAACTATTTAATTGATAACCCACATGAATCAATAAGCCTCACAATGAGTCTTGTGCAAGCAAGAGCTATAGATGGTTAACGATGAAGGGTTCTAACTCTAACACACTAACATGCAAGATAATTCTCGTATTTCATACTTAAATATGTATTCTAGATGATCTATTGATGTACTAACCTTGTTTTGTTTGGTAAGTTAGAGAATACCTGTTCGTCCTTACCGATACCGATCGTATACTTACAGTTCACCTCATTCTCGCCTTAAAATCGATCTTGATGGGTTGACCTTCGAGTTTTTGCCATGTAACGTAAGGTGATGGGGGAAAAACTTTCATTCATTATCTGCATTACATGTTCTTATAGCACAAGAGTGGTGAAGGCTAAGGATCCATTGTGATACTCTATCATCAAGAAAGTTAGTGGTTAGTGGGATCCATTAATAGGAGGTTAGCCATTCATTTTTATCATCTCAAAAGAAAAATTCACTTTTCATGCTTTTAAACTTTGCTTTCTAAGTTCTTTTCTTCAAAGCCTCTTTTCAAAACTTGTTCTCTTTTAATTTTTAAGTAACACTCCTTTCATTTTTGAAGTTTTTTCCAAAACTGTGTTTTTTTTTTTCTCACAACTTATTTTCTACTTCTTCGTATCAACTTCTTTCGCATTTTGTTTTCACTTTATATTTCCACAAACCAACCTTTTGCTTTGTTTTTACCTACCATCAAAACAATTCTTCTCTTTTAGTTTGTCATTCTTTTTGACACAAAGAAGGAACTTTAAGAAAAACAAGAAAATCGAACGCAAAGCTTCCATCGTTCCCCCTCCTTGTGGACATGGCTCTCTAGCTTCTTAGCTATAATGGTAGTTTCAAAAGAACAGTAGCACCTTTTTAAGAACAAATTCACTTTCAATCTCACCCATTTTTGTGCACTATTCCATCTCGAATAAAATTTTGGTACCGTTTCCGGGGAGGGGTAACAATTTTCTCTTTTTTTTCAAACTAAATGATCTCTTCTCTATTTCGGTAACAAGTTTTGGAATCAAGAAATTAAGAAAAATAGAAATATAAAAGTGGTCTTGGGCCTCTGCTCATGAAATCAGAGAACAAGTACCCTCAATTATGCTGCAAAAACGTGACTTTTGTCGCCTTTCCGTGGCAGTTTGAATGAACTACTCACAATCTTTTTTGCAGGGCTGCTGACTTTGCAAAAATTTGCTTTCTGTAAGCATTAATTTTCTTGTATTCCATCATCAGTATACTGCTAATAAACTAACAGTAAAAAACTTGTTGCAAATTTAAAAATCGATTTACACTCTTGCATCTAGAGCATGTGTCTTTACGATTCATTTAAATTACTGTTGAAGAGTGCTGGAGCAAGGTACATACGCATTGCATATAGAATAGGATCAACTCCTTGGCTGATTATCTACTTTGAGTGTATCTTGTTCTGAATATCTTGTACACTTGCATAAAATCAATTTTAAGTGCAACACCCAAATAAATAAAATAAGGTGGGAAAGTCATTACCCTTTCTTACCCCAAAAATAGTCTTTCAAATCTTAAGCCTAATTCAAAATTTGATAAATGTTGACCCCTAGTGACATCCAGACTGAATAGGAGATTGACCGAGGATGGAACTTGTAAGAATCATCCTCTTGTGAAATCGGTATATAAGATTGGGGATTAAAAGGTACGCCTCAAAAATCGTGGTTTGGCGTAATTAAGGCCATTACTTACGCACGAATACCTCCTACCGTATTTTGCCCCTACCTGGTTGAGTAGCTTGTGGTTGGATTCATATAATAACCTCCCCCAGGTAATCACCCAGTTAGGAGTCATCTAGGTCCAGGAACCTTAGACTAGGGTTGGAGATTGCTTTTTTTTTTTCCTAGTTTGTTATTTTTCCTTTTTCGTTTGATTGTTGTTTGAACATTATTTGTAATGTAACTTTGCACGCAAGTGTGGTCAAGGGACCCAACAACATCACGACTAGTTAGAAACACTTTGCAAGCACCTACACTACCTGAAAATTCACATCCAATCATAATCACATATCACTTCAGGATAAATTTTACCCCATCAGGACATCATTTTTTATGCATTCAGTTATCAGAAGCAAATGCTAACAACATTGAGCTGAAACCGTAATTCATAAACACTCTCCCGAAATTCCTTGGCATGAAATCTGAGGATGCATACTTCTTCATGAAGAAATTTGAAGAAGTGTGTTTGATAATGAGAATCCCCAGCTAGGTGAAGATGCAGTTAGACTCTGACGCATCCCATTTGCACTTAAAGACCTAGCAAAGAAGTGGCTTAATAGTCTAGTGGTTGGTTCAATTTCATCTCGGGATGATTTTTTAGAAGTTTTCTTGAAAAAATTTTACCTAATCCATAAGACCGCTATCATCTGAAAAAATATCATGCAGTTGAGACAGGAGCCTAATGAACCGTTTTGAAAATACTTTGAGCGCTTTATGAACTTACTTGCCTAGTGTCACACCATGGCGTAGAGAAATGGCGGCAATGCCAGATTTTCTATGACGGTCTTGATTATCCCACAAAAACTCTCCTTGAAACGATGTGTCAAGGAGAATTCTTAAAGAAAGACGTGGACCAGGGATGGGATTTATATGAAGACTTAGCTGAAAAATAATCCAGTGGGAATCTTGTTCAGATAAGTCTAAAAATCATAATCCAGTAACTTCCAAAATCGGACTCCACTCAATAAAATCCTCTATAGCTACAGAAGCCAAAATTACCCACCTGATGAGGAGTCTAGAACTTTTAGAAGCAAATGAACAAGGTATGGTAAACCAAGTCAACCCACCCCAAATAACAAATCCAGGTTGCACTTATTGCCATGAACTAATCCATGTCTTTGAAGAGTGTCCAGTTTACCTAGCTCAACAAATGTTACTGGACAATATGAATGCAGCCTTTGCCAGACCAAATAACAATCTATACTCTAAAACTTACAATCCGGGATGGAGGAATCATTCCAATATTTTATGGAGTCAAAATAGTCATGAGGAGCACAGACCAAATTTTCACAATCAATTTCCTGCTCATGACTATCAACCCAACTTTCAACCAAATTGTCAATCAAATTTTCAGCCTAACTTTCAGTCAAATTTCTAACACCAAGCTCCACAATATTTTCAAAATCCTTTTCCAGAAAGATAAATGATTGATTTGGAGAAAGCCTTAGAAAACTTGTTCAAAATTCAAGCATCAATGATGAAGAACCATAATTAAGCCATCAATAGGTTAGAGGTCCACATTAGTCAATTGGCAAATTTACTTAGTGAAAGACAAAAGGGAGTATTACCAAGCTAACCATTGACTAATCCTAAGTACTCTTTCTTAATCCATGAGGTCCAAGATGCTCAACCAAATCAATGCAATATTGTTCATGTCTTAAGATCAGGAAAACAAGTGGACAACAAAGTTTCTTCACCTCCAGTCCCCACTTAACCAAAATCCAACACAAATGAAGCCCCCACATCCACAAACTCCAAACCAAAGACTTCAGAGAATGGAGAAAAGGAAAAAAAAAGTCAGCTGAAGATGTGCATAAGCCTGTAGCACCTTTCCCGAATAGGCTAAAAAACAATAAATCTAATGCACAAATGAAAAAGATTTAGAAATGTTCAATCAAGTAAAAATCAATGTTTCACTTCTTGATGCCATACAACAAGTGCCTTCATATGCAAAGTTTTGAAAGATATGTGCACCAAGAAAGGAAAAAAACAATATCCCTATAAAGGTCTTCCTAGCCATAAACATCAGCGAATTGTAATCCGGGCCCATTCCTTTTAAATACAAAGACCCCGAGTGTCCAACCATTGTATGTACCATAGGACAAACCACCATCAACAGGGTATTACTTGATTTGGGAGCAAGTATCAACTTGCTCCCCTTATTCGTGCATCAACAGCTCGGGTTGAGCGATCTTTGTCCAATACGAGTAACAATACAATTAGCTGATCAATCAGTGAAGGTCCCCAAGGGGAAATAACTGATGTTCTCATTTGGGTCGGGGAGTTTATCTATCCCATGGACTTCATCGATTTGGAAACACTACCATTCTGAATCCAAGACTCCAAACTCTAGTCATTCTTGGATGACCATTTCTTGCTACAACAAATGCAATAATAAACTGTAGGCATGGTTCAATGCGTTTAACATTTGGAAATATGACCAAAGAGGTAAATATTTCCATCTGAGAAAACAATCTCGGGACTCTGAAGACCAAACTTTTGAAGTAACTGGAATATGAACCTGAATATGAGTTTGAATTGGATTCAGATAACTTCAATCTTAATCAAATTGTAGATTCTACAATAGAATGAGCCACAACTACAACTCCAACTCTTTTGAGTCTTGAACCACTAGATTTACCTCCAACTGAACAAAATTCTCCCTCTGAATTGAAAGCTCTTCCCAATCACCTCAAGTATGTGTACTTGGGAGAGAAGAAATCTCTTTCGGTGATCATCGCTCCTCACTTAACCGAGAACAAGAAGAGGATCTTCTTGTCATTTAGAGGGACCACAAAGAAGCCATTGGATGGACAATGGCTGACAACAAAAGACTTAGCCCATCAATTGTTCAACACCGCATCCATTTGATTGAAGAGGCCAAACCAAAACATGATCCACAGTATAGGCTGAACTCAATAATACAAGAAATCGTTCGAATAGAAATGCTCAAGTTATTAGATAATGGGATAATCTATCCCATATCTGATAGTCAGTGGGTTAGTCTGGTCCCCGCTGTCTTAAAAAGGCTAATTTTACAATGCTGGAAAATGAGAAAAAAATTTGTGCAAACACATCTTCCCACGAAGATTCGAGTCTGCATTGATTATCACAAATTGAACTCTGTCACTTGTAAAGACCACTTTTCTCTTCCATTCATTGAGCAAATGTTGGAGAGACTAGCTGGGCATGCATACTATTGTTTCCTGGATGGATATTTCAGGTACAACCAAATCTCGATTGCCCCTGAAGATTAAGAAAAAACCACGTTTACCTATCCATTTGGGACGTTTGCATACCATAGGATGCCATTTGGATTATGCGATGCCCCAGCAATGTTTCAGCATTGCATGCTTAGCTTGTTCTCAGACATAGTTGAATGTTTTCTAAAATATTCATGGACCATTTCTCAATTCATTGAGATTCTTTTGACCAGTGTTCGCATCATCTAGAATTAGTCCTTAAATGATGCATGGAGAAAAACTTGACATTGAATTGGAAAAGGTGTCATTTTATGATCAAAAAAGGAATCGTATTCCTTTTAAGGCACGAAGTTTCAATCCAATAAATTAAGGTTGATAAGGCAAAAGTTGAAGTGATTGCCAAACTCCCTGAGCCGAAATGCATAAAAGATATCAGATCTTTTCTAGGGTATGCCAGATTCTATAGAAAATTCATCAAAGAGTTTAGCAAGATTGCTAGACCATTGACGAATCTATCAGCAAAGGACGTGCCCTTCTATTTTGACGAAGGATGTCTAAAAGCATGGGAGAGATTAAGACAAGAACGTGTCTCTGCTCCACTCATTTCAGCACTTGATTGGATAAAACCATTTGAAATCATGTGTGATGCCTCTGATTTTGCTGTAGGTGCTGTTTTAGGACAACACATTGATAATAGGCAACACGTGATTTATTATGCGAGTAAAACTTTGAATAACGCACAACTCAACTACACTATGACTGAAAAAGAGTTTTTAGCTGTAATCTTTGCGTTGAAAAAATTTAGACAATATCTAATCGGATCCGGAACAATTGTGTTCATGGATCATTCCGCGCTGAGGTACCTAATTGCAAAGAAGGACGCTAGAGTATGACTCATTCGTTGGATCCTTCTTTTGCAAGAGTTTGACATCAAAATAAAAGATAAGAAAGGCATAAAAAATATTGTGGCAAATGTTTCCCATTGAAATTGATCGGGGGGGGGAACTTACAAAAACATTGAGTAGAAAAATTACAAGTAAATCTTTTAAGAAAGAATAAAACAATTACAAGTAGATCTCCTCTGAGATTCTGGGGAAGTATGCCGGTGGGAATTTGATTAGCGCGCGATCACTTTATCCCGTTGACGATGCAATCGGTCGGGTGGTCAAGCCTTCTTAAGAGAATTTCCTTCTCGCTTGGTTCTTAAAATATTATGAAGATAGAAAGCACGTTGAGATCTTAGATGCAAGAAAGTTGAATCTCTGAGGCTTTTGGAAGCTTTGAAAGCAAGAGGATAGACGTTCTCTTAGATTTCTCCAAACTTTTTTCCAGCACCTCTTCTCTTTTGCAAGAGTCTATTTATAGCGAAAATAGGAGTGTAACCGCCCCTTTGAATTCAGCGAGACTAAATCAATCTATTAGCTTCGCGCAAGGCCCGAAATAGCCTTGCTGCGAGGCTATCTGTGAGCTTCAGGTAAAGCTAGAAAGTTCGTGCGAATTATTAATAGCCATTGTGGCTTAATTATCTCCACTTAATGTGGAACGAAGTGGGCGGGTGTAACCGCCCACTTAAAGTTACATTAACCCCACTTAAGTATCAGGATTTACCCATTAATCCCTCATGGGATTTTGAAACGGTCAATGGATGACCTGGTAAAGCTCGTGGTGGAGCTAAGAAAGAGTTTCATGCGAAGCTCATTTTTCAAAGCTTCAAGCGAAGCTAGAAGTTAGCTCATAGCAGAGCTAGACCACTCCATCTCCAGCAAAACTAGAGATAAAGCTTTTAGCGAAGCTTAAAGTTAGCCTTCAGCGGGGCTGATTGAAGCTTCGTGTGAAGCTAGTGCCTTCGGCCTTTTAGCGAAGCTAACTTTCTTTTGGGCTTATGCGAGGCTAGGTGTTTGATCAGGCTTAATTTCATAGGCCTGCTTTGGCCTCTTCATAAGCAACCGTGGCTTACTGTCTGCTTCACTAGATCGTAGTGTCCAAGTTGCTGCTTTATCCCTCAGAGATGGGTAAAAACTGGTCGTCAGCTTATCTACGACTTGCCTTTTGTAAATGTTGACAAGTTAGATATCGTTCAGACTGATTGAAGAGTTGTCTGAGAGTTTTGCCTTTTTAGAGTGTCAACAGCAGATCATCTGTCTCGTATCCCTAATGCACATGTTGAAACAACTCCAATAAATGAAGATTTCCTTGACGAGTATATGTGTCACGAGCCTTGGTATATAGATATTGTGAATTATCTTGCTACTGGGTAAATACCTTTTAATTGGTCTAGTCAGGATAGGCATCATTTCTTCGCTCAAGTGCAGTTCTTCTTTTGGAAGAACAGTATCTCTTCAAATATTGTCCTGATCAAATCATTAAACGGTGCCTTCCTGAAGATGCACATAGGAGTGTGCTGACATTTTGTCACGAGCTTACATGTGGTAGACACTTTGGTCCACGCAAGACTGCTGAAAAAGTCTTACAGAGTGGGTTCTACTAGCCCACTCTTTTCAAAGACTCTTTCAATTTTTGCAAGCTGTGCAAAAATTACCAATTGATGGGTAGGATTTTGAGAAGAGACATGATGCCCTTAAACCCCATTCTTGAAGTAGAAATTTTCAATATTTGGGCATCGACTTCATGGGGCCATTCCCATTTTCTTTGGCAACTAGTACATTTTGGTTGTAGTTGATTATATGTCAAAATGGGTCGAAGCGGTGCCAACTAGAACAAATGAAAACAAGATTGTTATCAAATTTCTAAAAGAGAATGTCATCTCCCTCTTTGGTGCCCCCGTACGATAATAAGTGACAAGAGGTCGCACTTCTGCAACAGAGCTTTTGAATCCCTAATGAGGAAGTACCCCCTAACACATAAATTATCCATGACGTATCATTCTCAAACTAACGGACAGGTTGAGATTACAAATAGACAAATTAAACTCATATTGGAAAAAACTATAAGGCAGAACTGTAAGGATTGGTCTGTAAAGTTATAGATGCACTATAGGCTTATCAGGCTGCCTACAAGACTGTCCTTGGTATGTCCCTGTATCTAGTAGTATTTGAAAAACCCTGTCATCTTCCGGTTGAGCTGTAACACTATGTTTTATGGGCAATCAAGCAACTCAACTTTGATTTAACTAAAGCCGGTGATTTACAAAAACTATAGATATTGAAATTAAAGGAGAAACGAAATGAAGAACATAATAATGCTAGAATCACCAAAAGTACAACTAAAGTTTTTCATGACCGCTCCATACACCGAAAAAATTTTGTCCCAAGACAAAAAGTTCTGCTTTACAATTCTAGGCTTCATCTCTTTGTGGGTAAATTGAAAACCCGATGATTAGGTCCCTCCAAGTACAAACTGTATTTCCATGGTGCAGCAGAGATATCTTATCCAGGAAGTGGTAATATTTTCCAAATTAATGGCCAGATATTGAAACCCTCTTGACCATCGAGCCTAAACCTTCTAAAGCACAAGTTGTGGGTCTCATAGACCCAACTGATGACTGACTCAAGTCCACACCAATCATCCGTTTGAATTATAATTGAAAATTTAATAAAAGAAAAATCAAATAAAACAAAAAACCCATAAAAATATAAAATAAAAAACAAATAAAAATTAGGGCCACATTGTAAAAAAAAACCCATTAGGACTTTTTCTCATGTATATATTCCACATTTTCCCTAAAAATAAAAACTCAAACTCCTAGTAAAGGAATTTTCGCCCATACCTAGGGCTAAAAAAAGAAACTAGCCTTTTTTCTCCCTCAATAAAAACCCTCTCATCCTCTCTCCCGTGCCCCAACCCAGACCTAACCTCAGATCTGAAGAGAGAAATAAAGCGCCACCTCGCACAAAACCCAACCTCCAGTTTCCCCCAATCTGTGATAGAAACCCTCAGAAAGTCGTGGATCTGAGGCCCATCTATCGTCTCCAGAGCGTCGCCAAATTTTCTCGCGGTCGATTTTTTGTGTAGATCTCAGATCTACTAGTCGATCTCTGTTATTCCTACTTTGATTTCTCAGAGCAGTCTGTACTTCGTTCCCTCCCCCCAATAAATTCCAGGGGAGGTTTGATTTCTCTAAGCTTTTCATCCACAAATTTTAATTTTCAAATCATGACACCATCTATTTTTGCTGAAAAAGATTTTTCTAGGATCTTGACTAATACGAACGGATATGGTCATGTATTTTTGAATAGGATTAGAGAACGAAATTGGTATGGCCTTCCGTATGATAATTCTGAGTTGATGCATACTACTGTCCTAAACTTGTCAAAAAATTCTACACATGTATTGACACTGCCACTATTGATCTTGACCATCACCAATTTACTGTGCACTTTGACACTAGGGACTTTATAGCTACAGTTGACATGATTGAGGACCACACACAAATCCACAATACATCACAACACAATAAGCTCCTACCCTCTTATTGATTACATGACAATCATGGGTGCTTGGTATGTAGAGCAAGACCGTGGGCTCAAGGCTAGCACAACTTTTTGCAATGTCCATTGCATTGGATGATGGGTCCAACACAACATATTAGGCCTTGACCATACGACATCTTTCAATAGGTCTGTGCTACAAATTATCTATAGCCTAATGACTAGACAGCACATGGTTTGCCTAAACACCATCTTACCCTAGAGGCTGATTACCAATTCCCAACATATTCGAGGTGCAAAATACTCTCACCTAGTATTGGTCACCCGCCTGTGCAAAAACTTTCTGCCAGAATAGGTATTTTCAGCATTTAATCGAATCTTTGTGGCCCCTGATAGAGTTACGAGTACGTATAATAGTTGCCTCCATGCAGCTGGGACAGCCATTGTCCAACCAGAGGATATCCCAGCTGAGTCCTCTTCTGAGGAACAGTTGGAAGAGGAGGACGAGCATGAGTTCTGGCATCAGCCACCACCCACTAATTCACGTGCCTTCATGTCTTCCATTTGGAAAGGCATGAAAAAGATATTCAAGGGACAAACTTGACTCCGACAATAGATGGAGGAGCACTCTACACATTCAGAGCGTATTGAGGAGGGACTACGATGTTCACAATTGACTAGTCTGAGCACTTCGGCCGATCTGAGCTGTTGACGAGGGTGACATCTTTTCACTTCACTTATTTCATGTATTCATATCATACTGTATACATTAAGGACAATGCATGAGATAAGTGTGGGGGAGGGTACTAACATAGGATTTTCTCTTTATTTTTCTCTTTCTTCTATGTCATTTTCTAGATTTTCTTTTCTCATTATTTTTAGGTTTTTCTAGATTTTCTTTGGTAACCATAGAAAGAAAAAAATAAGTTTTGGTCTATGTTTAAGAAAATTAATTAATCTAAGGAATTGGAAAAACTTTAAACTAGGATTTCTTAATTTTAATTAAAATAAGAGGAATGTTAAATTTTTTAGGTTAAGGTAGAAAGATCGAAAGATAATTGGATCTTGAGTTTTTCCTTAGTATTATATACACCTATACATTGAGGGATTAAAAAAAAGACTTAAATACCCTTATAAAATATATATAAAAAAAATTATGTATATAAATAAATAAAATATTTGACCACTAATTAAATTGGTTAATGGTGCCTTTTGAAGTATGATTACTCACGCCTAACGGTGGTAAAAAATAAACACTTTAGCTTTTTGTGGCCTAGTTCACTCGAGTACTTGGGCCTGAGTGATGTACTCTTATCTAGTGCCCTAAGACCGTCTGGTCTGGGAGTCATTGCATTAAGACTTATTACATGAGTATACTAGAAAGCCTAATGAAACTAAAGAAAAATAATAAAAAAAAAAATAAAATATATGTACATATATAAATAAAAAATATATATATAAATAAAGGTATCATAAGTCCAAGTTAAAATCCCCATACATATAAGTGCATACTTTCTAGGTTTAATAAAAGATCAAATAATCAATCTAATCCTGATTCCTTAACCCTAATTGATAATAATCCCTTGCATGGAGACTTGAATTAAGAAGGAATACTTAAAGGTAACCTAAAACCATAGATCACTTAAATTTTTGCAAGAATGGATCATAAACTCTCTCTTTTTCAAAAAGAATTTTCAAAACACTAACTTTTTTTTAGGATTTTGTCAATGTAATCTTCAAAAAACCCTCAGGTGACAACACTCCTCCTCTGGGGGAAATCTAGAGGTTTAATGGCTTGTTGCATAAGCTCAGTGCAATCAAATCACCTGCGAAAGTGATGTAATAACATCTCTAGTTGAGATTTTCTTCATTCTTATATTGCTTGGGGACGAAAAAAAGCTAGGTATAGGGGTGTTATTAGTATTCATTTTTGCATTATTTACATCACATTTTCTCATTTGTTTGTTAATAAAATGTTAGTTTCAAATGAATTTCCTCTTAATTGTCAGGTTCATAATTTAATGGAGAAGAAGGCCCAAAATTCTAATTTAATTGGGACTTAATGAAGATTATTTAAAGCCCAATCTTAAAGCCCAGTTTTGTAACAAACCAGAGGATATTCGGGGAGAATAAGAAACTTCTAAAGGACACCTAGACAGAGCCAGGCTGTCAGAGCAGACGATCGCCTAGCCGCCGAGATTCTGCCACGAAAACGCGGCTCTGGCCACGTTTTCGCGGCATTTCCCTAGCCGTTGATGCATCAGTTTCTTCTATGACTGCGATCGATGGGCTCTAGGTTTTGAGACTATAAATACCCCTCCGGTTTTGTGAGAGGTGGAGTTTGCAGAATTAGAGAAGAATTTTAGGAATTTCTTTAGAATTTTTTTAGAAATCTTGTGTAATTTTCTTTTCTCTTTATTAGTCCAGAAAATAAAGAGAGGGTGAGAGTTCTGCAATTGACCTGTGGCAATTAATGCAAGCTCCTTCTTCTTCCTTCTCTAATTTTCTTGTTATTTTTACAAGCCTTCTTGTTCCTTGCAAATAGTGTAACGATGTTTATTTTCTTGCATGTCAATTCCTTGTCTAGCTAACTCTCCATTGGCATGGCTAACTAACTACTAACCCATTAACCTCTAACTATTTAATTGATGACCCACATGATTCAATAAGCCTCACAATGAGCCTTGTGCAAGCAAAAGCTATGAATGGCTAATGATGAAGAGTTCTAACTCTAACATATTAACTGCAAGCTAATTCTTATATTTCATGCTTAATTTTGTGTTCTAAATGATCTATTAATGTACTAACCTTGTTTTGTTCGGTGAGTTAGAGAATACTTATTCATCCTTGACGATACCGATTGTGCACTTGTTGTTCACTGATTAGTCTCTAAAACTGCATATTTCATACCACATCTGCACATTTATTTTATATTAAATTCTGCTAATAAACACCTCTCTTGCATGTTTCTAGGTCCATGGTGGGCAATGAAGAAGAAGACCCTAAATCACCATTTAATAGGTAATTAAAGGCTTGACCTTGGAGAGTTGTTTTGTCAAAACTAGGGGCTGAAAACTAGAAACCGGGCGCTGACGCCGACAGGGGACAGACGGGACAGCGTGCAGCCCGAAGCACCACGCACAGCTCTAGAAGAGCCGCGGAAACGCGGCTTTTGCCGCGTTTCCGTGGCCATACTTTGGGCCAGGGTTTGCCCCTCGCCCCCCTTTCCCTTGGTGCCTATAAATCCCCCTGGGGTTCTTCAGTTGGAGATATGCAGAGTTTAGTGTAGTTTCTTTCATGTTGTACTTTAGGATAGTTTAGTTTAGGTTAGTTCTTCTTCCTCCTTTGTATTTTTCATTTTTTATAGATCTTGTAATTGGAGAGAGAGTGGTACATGGTGAGGAAGCAAGAGTGCTTGTAATAGAAGGTGACAATCTATGAAAGGTGCTCTCTTAACTTATCTTTGTTTTCTTCTCTCTAATCCCTTTTACATGTTTAGCTAATTTCTCTCATGGCAACTAACTACTAACTGCTAACTTGCTAACTTCTTACTTGATAATCCACATGAATTTAATAGCCTCTACTTGGCCTTGCTCTTGCAAGAGCCATTGATGGCTCATGATGATAGATCTAACACTCTAACTTCTAAATCTCTAATAAGCTAATATTACTTTATTTCATGCTTACTCTTATTAGGTTTTGATGATTTAAGTGTAGCTTGCACTTGTTGGTTGAATTTGGATGTGAAAGTTAACATATGGGCCATGCTTTATAACGCTCTTGAACCAAGGACTAGTGATTGCCAAGGATACATGTGAGGCAACTATCACTAAGAGGTTAGCATGTTAGTGGAGTCATTAGTAGTTAGTAGCCATAGGTTTTCTTTATATTTTCACTTTGTTTTAGAAATATACCAAAAATCACAAATACAATCTTTTCTATGTTTCCCACTTCTTTGTGTTTCACTGTACTTCTCTTTTCATTCTTTGCTTCCTTTTCTTTTCATTCTTTCAAACATTGAAGAACTTTTAATACACACGTGAATCAACCGGTAAAGCTTCTATCGCCTCCCGTCCTTGTAGATTCGACTCGTTTTAGCGTCTATGCTATAACAGAAGTATCAAGGAAGGCAAAGCACACACACTTTAAATATAAATTTCAAAACATACACTTTTTGTGCGCAGTCTTCCCCTGATAAAATTTTGGCGCCGTTGCCAGGGATGGGAACGGTTTTATTTCACGTTTTTGTTAACCTTTCTTCTTTATTTTGGTGTGCAGGTTAAATTTTTAGCATTGTAGAAGTCCACACTTTCTCTTGTGTGGTTGGGTAAATTCTTGTACATTCATATACTCTGCTGCTAATTTTTATTTATATTACCTGTACACTGTAAGTAATTTTAAGAATTAAATTATGGTAATTGGATGCTTTAAAACAGTTTAGACATTTGCATCTAGGCACTGTCAATTTTCATTCTAATATACTGTATTTATTCTTGTGTTGTTGTGATATTGATGGGAGGTGTACATATGGCATTGCATATAGTATAGGACAAACACGTGGGTGATTTACTCTCTTTACATTCTTATCTATATTGCACACTTGCATGAATTGAAGTTAAGGGCAAAACCCAATACAACATAAGGTGGGGAAGTCATTACCCTCCCTTAGCCCAAAAATCACCTCCCCACTCACACAACCCAAGCCTAAATAAAACTTGCTACACGTTGGCCCCTAGGGACCTCTCAGACTCATTTAGGAGATTGACCTAAGGGGAAGTTGTTAGAAGTTGACTCTTGTTAAATCGGTGTCCAAGGTTGGGGATTGAAAGGTGAAACTTCGAAGAACAGTGGTTTGGCATAATTAGGCTTGTTGCTCCGGCACGGATACCTCCCACTGATCTTGCCCCTACTTTGCCGATTAACTTGTGGTCAGCTTCTGACAATATACCCCCTGTGGATAGTCTAACCAGTTAGGAGTCATCTATGTCTAAGTCAACCCTAGCATAGGCTTGTTTTCTTTTTTTTTTCTTTGTTTGTTTGTTTTTGTAAATTGTGATATGGATTTCAACAACAACAATTTTTTCATTCAAATGTGAATCCATATTTTACTCCGACTTCTTTTGATTCGGATAATTCCAACCCGGCTATGTACAACATAAACTAATCTTATATGCTGAATTGGGATTATCCGACTCAATATGTGCCCCAGTCCCAATACTATGAACAAGACTGGAATAATCATCACCACTCTCCACCGAGTCAGTGGGGATACAACTCCCACGAGTATTATGGTCAACCACTTTACCAACATCCAGCTTCATATACTCCTTCCCCGAACAACCATTAGAAAAACCAATTAACTGGAAAAAGAGAATGGAAGCCTTAGAAGAACTCGAGTGACGAATTCAACATCTAGAGGACTCTAAATCCCATGAAAGTTTTCAAATCCAAGATCCTTACTCCATTTTCCATGTCCCACAAGAACATACCGACTTCAAAAGGAGTATGGAATCCATGATTCAATTCCAAAACGATCCTTTCAATATGATAGAAGCCAGACTTAGTCGTTTGGAAAACATGTGTAGAAATGAGGAAACTCTCTCTACCACTTCTAATCATATGATGAAAATCAAAAATCATGGAATCTTGAAGACTTTGACCACGAGTTAATTTCACCACAAAACCTTGAACTTGACCAATATCAACCCATTGACAAATTGGTAAGTTTCCATTTCAATGAAATTGAACTTATATATGAATGTGAACCCAATCTACAACTTTGTGATTCAATTCCACTCTTTGAATCCTATGTTGACTCCGACATTCTTACCCAAGTTGGACCCATTGTCCGAGCCAACATTAATTTCTGCGCCTATGGATTTAGAAATTGAACCACTTCTTTTGGATAGTCACACTTCATTGATGGGAATAGAATGTGAAATTAAATTCTTTGATTTGGACTCAACTCTTGAACCTAAACCGACTCTCGAAGCCAAGGTTGATTTTCTCGAGTTAGTATTGGTTCTTGAACTTTTCATTTCAAAACCCAAATCATCCATTCCTCAAGCTCACCTTCTATTGTTGGACCTAGGTATTGACCGAAATGACTCAGTGATGATCTTTCAAGATTGGTCATGTAAAGGGAATAATTTTCATGATAAGATCTTGCATGATCCTATTAAAATTGGGAAGTGTAAATATGTTAATAAAACAGAGGTCAATAAAGGTAGGTTCCGTGAGCCACCTCATTATCTTGATTGGGTAGCAACGCTTGGCCCAATCAGACCACCACCGGAGCCATCACCATGAGGTAATTTTCCTTCCCTTTCCTTCATGTATATACATATTCACGATGCATTGAGGACAATTTATGAGATAAGTGTGGGGGAGGGTTTACTAACATAGGTAGTTTTACATTTTTTTCTTTTACACTTCTTTTAGGAGATTTTAAAATAAAAAAAAGAGAGATCTTTTCTTTTCTTTTTACGAAACTTTTTGAATTAAGAGAAATAATTTTGATTTATTTTTAAGAAAATTAAGATTATCTTAGGAATTAGGAAGACCTAAAATTATAAAATTTTAAACTGTGTCAAAATAATAGATTTTGTTTAAATTTTAGGATAAGAAAGTAAGATTGAAAAGATAATTTAATTTTAAATTTTTTGCCTTAGATTTATGCACTTCACACTTACACAATTTTTGGGATTGAAACAAAGACTAAAAATGCCATAAAAAATATATGATAATAAAAATCACTTATTAAAGTTCGGTAATTATGCCTCAGGAAGCATGATTATTCACACCTAAAATGGTAGACATAAATAAAATAATCCCCTTTAGTTTTGTGGCCTTGTTTACTCGTGTCTTTAAGTCCGAGGAATATTTCCTCATCTGGTGCCCTAAGATCATCTGGTTTGAGAGTTACCGACTAAAGGCTCACTACCCGGGTAAATAAGAAAGCCTAAGAAAACTAAGGGAAGAAGGAAAAAATAAAAAAATAAAATACAAAAACCAATGGCATGAAAGTTTGAGTCGATATCCCAAAACCTTCATAGTTCACAAAGTGCATATTTTTCTAAGAGTTTTATGAAAGATCAAAGAGTCAATTCAATTTTAAGTTCTTACATTTAATTTATAACAAGATTTTGCATTTCGACTGAGTTTAAGGAAGAATAATTTCTGGTTAACCTATGACTTTGGATCACTTATATTTCACAAAAATACTTCAACACTTTTCTCTATTTTCAAAATGTGTTTTCAAAATACTAACATTTGATTTCTTTCATTATGGATTTTGTGGGTGTAATCCACTGAAAATCCTCAGGAGACAAAACTCCTCCTCTAGGGGAAACCTAGAGGTTTAAAGGCTTGTTGCACCTGCTCAGTACAATCGCGTCACCTGCGAAAGTGGTGTAATAATTCCTTTAATTTTTTTATTTTGCTCAAGACGAGCAAAAGATAAGTATGAGGGTGTGATTAGTCTCTAAAATTGCATATTTCATATCACACTGCACATTTATTTCATATTAAATTCTGCTAATAAACACCTCTATTGCATGTTTCAAGGTCTAAGGTGTGCAATGAAGAAAGAAAACCCTAAGTCACCATTTAATGGGTGACTAAAGGCCTATAATATAGCCATTGACCTTGGAGAGCTTTTTTGTCAAAACCAGGGGCTAAAAATCAGAAACTGGGCGTTAATGTCGACAGGGGGCAGACGGCACAGCGCGGGGACCGAAGCGCTGCGCGTGGCTCTAGAAGAGCCACAAAAACACGGCTTTTACTGCGTTTCTGCAGCCGTACGGCCGCGGCCACGCCCGTACTTTGAGCCAGGGTTTGCCCTGGCCCCTCTTTCCCATGGTGCCTATAAATACCCCCATGGGGTTCTTCAGTTGGAGATATACAGAGTTTAGTGTAGTTTCTTCCATGTTGTAGTTTAGGTAGTTTAGTTTAGGTTAGTTCTTCTTCTTCCTTTGTATTTTCATTTCTTTTAGATCTTGTAATAGGAGAGAGAGTGGTACATGGTGAGGAAGCAAGAGTGCTTGTAATAGAAGGTGATAATCTATGAAAGGTGCTCTCTTAACTTATCTTTTTTTTCTTCTCTCTAATCCCTTTTACATGTTTAGCTAATTTTTCTCATAGCAACTAACTACTAACCGCTAACTTGTTAACTTCTTACTTGATAATCCACATGAATCTAATAGCCTCTACTTAGCCTTTCTCTTGCAAGAGCCATTGATGGCTCATGATGATAGATCTAACACTCTAACATCTAAATCTCTAACAAGCTAACATTACTTTATTTCATGCTTACTCTTATTGGGTTTTGATGATTTAAGTGTAGCTTGCACTTGTTGGTTGAATTTGGATGTGAAAGTTAACATATGGGCTATGCTTTGTAACGCTCTTGAACCAAGGATTAGTGATTGCTAAGGATACATGTGAGGCAACTATAACTAAGAGGTTAGCATGTTAGTGGAGTCATTAGTAGTTATTAGCCATAGGTTTTCTTTATCTTTCATTTTGTTTTAGAAATATAATAAAAATCACAAATATAATCTTTTCTATGTTTCCCACTTCTTTGTGTTTCACTATACTTCTCTTTTCATTCTTTGTTTCCTTTTCTTATCATTCTTTCAAACATTGAAGAACTTTTAACACACACGTGAATCAATTGGTAAAGCTTCTATCGCCTCCCGTCCTTGTGAATTTGACTCGCTTTAGCCTCTATGTTATAACGGAAGTATCGAGGAAGCCAAAGCACACACACTTTAAATATAAATTTCAAAACATACACTTTTGTGAGCGATTTTTCCCCTATCATTCACCCCATTCTTGCCTTAAAATGAATCTTGATGGGGAGTGACCTTTGAGTTTTTGCCGTGTAACGCAAGGTGATGGGGGAAGAACTTTTATTCGTTATCAACATGACAAGTTTTCATAGCACAAGAGTGGTGAAGGCCAAGGATCCATTATGAGGTTCTATCATCAAGAAAGTTAGTGGTTAGTGGGATCCATTAGTGAGAGGTTAGCCATGCATTTTTATCATCTAAAAAGAAAAATTCACTTTCACTCTTTTAAACTTTGCTTTCTAAGTTCTTTTCTTTAATGTGTCTTTTTAAAACTTGTTCTCTTTTTCAATTTTTCCTTAAGTAACACTCCTTTCATTTTTGAAGTTTTTTCCAAAATCATTCTCTTTTCTTTTTTCACAACTTGTTTTATATTTCTTTGCATCAACTTCTTTCGCATTTTGTTTTTACTCTACATTTTCACAAACCAACCTTTTGCTTTATTTTCATATACCATCAATACAATTCTTCTCTCTACTCTTTCATTTTTTTTGAAACAAAGAAGGAACTTTAAGAAAAACAAGAAAACAAACACAAAGCTTTCGTCTCACCTGTTTTCATGCCCTATTCCTCTTTGAACAGAAATCAAGCAATATCTGACGTATCCACCTGTCTTCGCAACTCCAGTGTCAGGGAAACCCTTCCTGATATACGTTCGAGTTATGGATCACTCTATAAGAGCCTTACTAGCCCAGAATAATGATCAGGAACACGAGCAAGCAATTACTACAAGTAGAACCATGATGAGAGCGAGACATCGTTACAACCCAGTCGAAAAGGAGTGTCTAGCCCTAGTCTTTGTTGTCCAGAAAATGCGACACTACCTGGTGGACACTATTCACGTCATTTTGAAAGTTAATCCTTTAAGGTTTCTTATGATGAAACCATCATCGTTAAACAATCGATTGACGAAATGAGCTATATTGCTCCCGCAATATGAGATGCAATTTCTACCATAGAAAGTTATAAAAGGACAAGCAGTGGCAGACTTCTTGGCTAAGCATCTAGATCCAAGAGAAACCAGACTTTACGATGATCTCCCAGATGAGATCACTAAAGTCTACACAACCCAAACGTCTTTCAAAGAGCAAGTATAGAAATTATCTTTTGACGGCGCATCAAGAATGAGTCTCATAGGAAACATTGTAGCTAGAGTGGAGGTAGTGCTCGCATCTCCACAAAACTACGTGATCCTTCGTGCATTCTCATTAACTGAGCCATGTTCCAGTAATGTTGCAGAATACAATGCTCTCTTGATTAGGCTACAACTTGCTAAAGAGATTGGAGTCAAAAATCTCGAAGCATACGATGATTCAAAGCTTATCGTCAACTAGGTTAGCAGGAGTATAAAGTCCGACATGAAGACTTGGTGCCCTATCACAACGTAACCATTAACATGGAAGAGAAATTCAGAAGCTTTTACATTGATCATGTATCTCGTCAGCGAAATGCGCATGCAGATGCAATTGCGTCTCTTGCTGCTTCATTAGCCCTTCAAGCCGGAGCCACAGAGAAGTACTCTTTTACAGCCAGGACTTGTACTGCCCAAAATTCGACTTTGAAGAAAGTCAGACTCCAAGAGGAGACCTTCAAGTCGAAGAGGTTTTGGAGACTTCAATAGGCCCGAAAGTTAGGGATTAACGATTCCCATTCATCGACTTTGTCTTATATGGCATCTTGCTAGACGACCCCATGGAGGCAGCCGCCATTAGAAGAAAGGCTCCTCATTCTACTAAAATACAATTACGCAAACATAATATCATCGATCTTATGATGGAATCTTACTCCGCTGCCTTTCATACAAAGAGGCACAAGAGACACTCAGGGAAGCTCATGGTGGTATATGCAGAGCTTACCAACCCAGACCTAAGCTCGGAGACCAGCTTCGAAGACTTGGCTACTATTGGCCGAAGATGATCCCTGACGCCATTGCCTATGCTAAGTGATGTCATGCCAGTCAGATTCACGGTGACTTCGTTCATCAAGTATAGAGACATCTTCATCCAATGTCCTCTTCATGGCCATTTGAGATGTGGAGAATGGATGTTATTGGACCCATCAGCCCTTTAACATACAAAGGACATCACTTCATCTTGGCCATTACTAACTACTTCTCTAAGTGGACGGAAGCTATTCCCTTAAGGAAGTAAAGACATCAAATGTGATCAAATTCATCAAGCATCAAGTACTCTATCACTTTGGCATACTCAAACGAATTGTCCACGACAGTGGACCCCAATTCATCAGCCAAGCATCTTAGAGGTTCTATAACAAGTTCAGGATCCAAAGTGTGTCTTCGACAGCATGCTATCAAGCTACCAACGGTCTTGCAGAAGCCTTTAACAGAACTACAAGAGAGCTTCTCAAGAAGCTCGTCTCAAAAAATCAACGCGACTGAGATGACAAATTAGGCGAATGCCTCTAGACGTACACACAACTATGAGAACCCTGACAAAAGCTACGTCATTCTCCTTGGTACACGGATATGAAGCCGCACTCCTGTTGGAGATTCAGATTCCATTTCTGCGCATTACTTTGACAACGGAGATGACAGACGAGGAGAAGCATCGATTGGGACTCCAGGAGTTAGAAGCTTTGGACGACAAATGTCTGCAAGCTCAATAACAAATCGAGCTCTATCAAGCTAGGATTTCCATAGCCTTCAATAAGAAAGTCAGAGAATAGATTTTCAAGAAAGGCTACCTTGTCTTAACTGTCAGAAGACACATGGTTATGACACATAAGATGAAAGGAAAATTTCAACCCAAATTAGAAGGACCATTTGTAGCAGAGTCAGTCTACTCAAATGGAGTATAGCGCCTTATAACTCAGGATGGCCATACGCTTATGATACCGATCAATAGCAAATTTTTGAAGAAGCACTATCTTTAAAGGGATACTTCTCATGGTCAAGTTAATACTACACCTCTGATTGAAGATTTACCCTGATCAGTCAGATGGATTAGGGTTTCAGATCAATATGCTTGGAAGAACATCAAAGAAATGCTTCCTCATTTAATGGATCACATCACAGTCGATCGATGCCAAACTGACCGAACATTAGTGACTAATTGAGTTGGAACCTGCACACAAGAATACAAAATTTTAGAACTTAAGAATAGAATGTGCAAGTACTTAATACTACCGCTATAGCAAGTGGCTATGCGGGTCGTGATCCACAAAGAGGGACTAGCGATGGAAGCTTTTTAGTATGTTCTCTTTTATTCTACAAAGAATGGTTAAAGATCTTCTTTTAGTTCTTTAAAAGATAAGAGAAAAATGAAGTTATACTTAAGTTAGTAAGAAAGTGGTAGATTGAGAAGGTGGAGAAAATAGAAAATGGATATATACAAAGAAATTGAAAAAAGTGATAAAAGAGTTGGGTGTTGATGGTGTTGGTGATCTAACTAAAGAATTAAAAGAAAGAAAAACTAAAGCCTAAAAAAACTTATTTACCTCTTCGGCGCCTACTTACCTTTGACCTGTATCGACGATGTACCTTTGCTTGAAGGCGAGCGAAGTATGACAAATAGGATTTCCCTATTCCCGATTTACACAATGAAATAAAGGGCCTAGATACACTACTATAGAAATGGATATCCATCACCATAAGCCATCAATGGCACTTGCAAGGGCAAGTTCGAGGCTATCGGTTTCATTTAGATCCACAAACACAAAAGCGTGAAGCAAACAAAAACAAGAAAAAAAAAAAGAAAACTTCGATTTGATTCAAATAACAATTAAAGAAAAGATCACTTACACTGGTGTTGCCCTCAGTACAAGGTTTCTCTTATTCCTGTATGAAACTCTCCTCTCCTCTCAGTTACATAAATAAAATAAAAATTACATAAAAAATAAAAAACCCTAAGTTACAAACTACAAATTAGCCTAAGTTCTACTCTCTGCTTGATCGTTCTCTTTGCCTTTGAGATTGCAGGTATTTATAGGAGAAATGCAGTGGTTAGAGGAGTATGAAGATAGGAAAAGTTAGCTATTCCTGAATTTGAATCCTCCCCTTATCTCTAAACTTGATTTGATGTGGATATTCAGTTCTGATCTGCAGCTTATTGGCGTGTTGATTGCTGAATATAACTTATCAAATGATAGAATTAGAAATAGTAATCAACTGAAGAGTTGTATTCCTTTAAGTATTCTTTCTGCATCATCTTAAATCATTAGATTTGAATTTCGGTAACAAAAGTTATGATTCAAATACTAAAATGTATCCAGTCAAAATCTGAGTCAAATTTGCTTCATCTCATCTGTTGACCTTCTCTCTATCCATTTATCCCTTTGGATTTGGACTCTGTATTTGATGTTATCATCGGTTGATCTTTAGATTTAATCACTTGATTCACTAAAAACTGAATTTAACTAATTAGATTTCGGATCATTCTCCTTTAACCAAATAGATCTAGTTAAATCTGAATTTAACTGATATTGATTTGATTTTATCCTCTTTCTCCCCATTATTATCTTCTGCAAAATAGACA
>JAVJIF010019238.1:0-82594 GCA_038442645.1 Agave tequilana
TATTAAAAGCTGCTTAGAGACAAGTTGTGATCCACTTGTACAGTAAGATAACCGATTGGGGTCCCAAATTGATAATGACTTTATTAAGAAGATAGACTTGGCTCCTTTCAAAAGGATTTGAGACTGAATTTTTCTCATTGAAATTCAATTCCCAACATTCAAATGCGAGAATTACTCCGTTAAATTTGATCTACGTTGCTTGAAGTTTCTAAAAATAAAAAATCATATTATTTGAATAATTTTTGCTTATTCATCATGAATGCGTAAAATGGACGGCCGGCAATAACATTTTGCTTAGATCTATCACTCTAGACATAAATTCTTGATTCGACCATTTGATCATGATCTAACCACTTAAAAAACCCTATAGACAAATTTTTGTTAGATTTAAATTATTATATACCTTTAAATTAAACAACTCAGTACTTTCGGTCGTTCATTTTGCGTTCACTTGATGGATAAGCAAAAAATATTCAATGACACGATTTTTGATTTTTAGAACTTCAAATAATGTAGATCACTTTAACGGAGCGAATCTTGAATTTAAATGTCGAATGATTGAATTTTGGTGAAAGAATTTGAGTCCAAAATCTTCTGAAAGGATCCAAGTCTATCTCAATGCATATGTATTTTTTTCCCCTAGAGACTTTCTTTTGGGTTTTGGCTTTTCTTTGAGTTGTAAACTCGTTAGAGTTGCCGAACTCATGTTCGGTATGAGTTTCGTTCCCCCACTAAATCTTAATCGTCCATGTAACAGAATTTTAAGAAATCCACAATCTAACTGTCCATTTAAAATTTTCTTATTGTTTATTTCAACTTTTGATTATGTATTCCAAAGAAATAAACCTTTTATTCGAGTCTTGCACACGTCTAAAATATTTACCTTCCTAAAGCAGCATAAAATCTTATACCTAAAGTAAAAAAGAAACAATAATGAAAAGAAGAATATATAATAACTGTATCATTACAAATTAGTTATTTAGAAATTAAAATCTGAAAAATATAAGAATCTCTTACTTATTAGTGTTGTGTTTCATGTGCCCAGAAATCTAATTATTGTTTATAAACTTCGAGATCTCTCAAGAGTTTTATCGCGTAAAGTGAGATACTTCGTAAAGCCCATTAACGCTGGTTTCGAGATCACGGCCGGCCCATTAACCAGCCCGGTTATAAAACCCTCCAAAATTCCTTAACCCTCCCGCTAAAACCTCTTTTCCCTCCAATTTTCTTATCCTCACCCAATTTTTCGCACCCAAATGTCCACCCACTCTTCCCTCGTCCCCTCCTCATGCTCCTCCTCGTCCCGCCCCAACCCACCTCTCTTCAATTCGCCCATTACAAAGCCCTAATCTCCTCTCCCACTCCCTCCTCACCCGCGTCGCCAACGCCCGCGAGTCCCGCGGCTACCTCGCCGGCGCCGACCGGGCCCGCGAGATGGCGGACAAGCTCAGCCTCGTCGGCGGCGGCCGAGGTATCTGGGCCGTCGCTTGGTACGTCGCCTAGAACTACGCGTTGAGCGGAGGAGCGTCGACGGCCGAGATCTATCGGGCCGGTGCCGATCTCGTCGACGTTGTCGGCGAGTTGACAGGCCTGGATTCGAGTGCAGAAAGGGCCTGCTGGGTGATCCGCAACTACGATCGAGTTGTCGAACTCGCAAACTCCCTGTTCAGAGCTTGCTTCAGGTTTTCTTGAAATCGGTGCGTATGGTCTTTTTCTTGTTAGGGTTTGAGTACTGAACTCGGTTAAATTCCCCTTTTTTTGGGTATTGTAAGGCTGAATTTTAGAAAATTCTGTAAGATGAGACACATTGAAAGTGATATCCTTCAAATTTTGAAAATTTTCAATGCGGCAGTGACCGAAAATTGAAAAAAAGAATGAAATTTTGTGATAATACTTGTTGATTGGATGATGTTAGGGGCCATTGACGGAGGCAATATTGGTGCTTCAGAAAGAAGTTGTGGAGGGCGAGCTTCTTTAAGGATTGCATGGAGGTGGGGGCAAGAGACTTGGATGGGATGATCCATTTAGCCAAGGACTTGTTTTCCCTTATGGATTCTCGTGATGGTGAGCTCTGAAGCTGGATGTTTCTGCTAACTTTTTTTTGTGTGCAATGGTAAGTTTTGGTGTTTTTATTTCAGTTTACATGTAGGATTGCAATGGGCTAAGTGAATTTCTATTGATATTATTAGAATAGTTTGTTGAAAGCAGTTCGATCAAACTGCAGTATAGAACACAAAGAATGATCAATTCACATTTTTATTTGAAAAAACAAATCCCTAATTTTTATTGTTTCTCCTGCAATATTTTGTATATGTTTCAAGGTTTGAAATCTCAGTATCCGGTATCGACTATAGTTTTTTGGTATAAAAAATTCTCAATATTGGTAATAATTGGTTGTTTTGTGCCGGTCGTATCAACAATATTGGTACCATCTTGGTCATATTGGTCATATAAGTGTTGGTTGTACATATTGATATCAGGCGGTATTTCAAGCCATGGTATGTCATGTGTGTAACATTAGCTTCTATTATGGTGCTTTTAATCATTATGAAGTCGTGCATTACCATCCCTTTTGATGATTTGGAACAAAATCCCAATTGACGTGCAATTATGAAAAATGGATCGTTGTTGTAAGGGAAAACATGGGTGAATAAAAATGTTGAATATATCCCTATTCTCAATGCCTGTTGCATTAGTAGCTTGTTTAAAATTATGTTTATTTGGTGTTCAATGCAAATTAGAATTTGGTTTTCTATGAATGCTAGCTCCGTGGAGTATATTGTTCACATGCTAGGATTAGGCATGTTCGTGGGGTGGTCTCCTGAATTTGTCAAACATCTTATTTATTTTGTAAGTGTTAACTTGCTTATTATTTTGTCAAACATCTTATTATGCTTTCATGATCCTGACACTTGTGTTTTGCATAAGAGATGTCGGATGATCGAATATGACTCTGATGTCGAGGAGCTGGAGAGGATGATGGTAGTTGTTGGCGCAAGCTCTAATCCTGAAGAGGGAGACAGAGCCGAGCAGGAAGCCCCTCCCATTGTAATGGGGACAGCCGAAGTCTGTGATCCAACATCTGAGATCGAAGTCCTCGGAGTGGCGATGCTCCCGGAGGATACCTCCGATGTCGAAGTCCTCGGAGAGGCGGTGCCCCCGGAGGATACCTCCGGGTCTGTGCCCTTGGCTGAGAAGCCCGTACTCAGAGTGGCAAGAGTCGGCGAGGTCGGCACTGCTGCTGGGTCTTCGGAGTTGGAGAGGAGAGATTCTGAACTTCTGTTGTTTGTTGTAGCTTGATGAAGTTGTGGAAGGTATGAGTCCTGCCTCCCGAGGAATCTCCTCAGGCTTAGTCGGACCCACTCGGGTGTTGACGAATGTGGGGCTCCAGGTCTTGGAGGTCAGGTGAGTAGTGGATCCACGGGTATCAGATTATTGAAGCGCCCGCGATAACCTCAGATGACTCTGACTTCGATGACTTCGAAAACTCAGAGGAAGGTCTTGACCTAGGTCTCGGGGAGGAGCCCGAATCTTTGCTTGACTATTTACTCGCGCGACGTGAGAGAGTAAGAGTTAGGACGCGGAGTTGACAGATGTCGAAGATTGCCCCTGTGTGATTCATTTCAATGTCTCTGAGTCACCTTTTAGTTGTCAGGCGAGAGTCTGATGTCAGTTGTAGGAGTTAGCTGTCAGGATGAGAACCTGAAATAAGATGTCGGAGTGACTATCAGGAGCGCTTTCATTTTTCAGGAGAGCCTCCGTGTAGGTCTAGTCGTCAGGGTAAGGACCCGATATAGGTTATCGGAGTGATCGTCAGGAGCGTTTCCATCTTTTCAGGAGAGTTTCCGTGTAGGTCTAGCTGTCAGGGTGAGGATCTCATATAGGCTGAATCAGTGACCATCAGGAGCGCTTTCGTCTTTTCGGAGAGCCTCTGTGTAGATCTAGCCGTCATGGTGAGGACTCGATATAGGTTGTCGGAGTGACCATCAGGAGCGCTTCCTTCTTGTAAGAGCATCTGTGTAGGTCTAGCCGTCAGAGTGAGGACTCGATATAGGCTGTCGGATTGACCATCATGATCGCTTCTGTCTTTCAGGAGAGCCTTTGTGTAGGTCTAGCCGTCAAGGTGAGGACCCGATATAGGCTGTATGAGTGACCATCAGGAGCGCTTTTGTTTTTCAGGAGTCTTTGTGTAGCCGTCTGGGCGAAGGCCGGCTATAGGCTATTCCTCGAGTAACCGTCAGGGCGAGGGCCCGATATAGGCTATAGAAGCCGTAGGGAGAACTTCCTTCTTTCAGGAGTCTTCGCGTAGGCTTGCCCTTCAGGATGAGAACTCGCTATAGGCCATTGGACGGCTTCCATCTTTCAGGACTCTCCGAGAAGGGATAGCTGTCAGGGTGAGGGCTTGCTCTAGGTTGTTCCCCAAGTAGCTTTTAGGGCGAGGGCATGTTATAGGCTATAGGAGCTGTAGGAAGGACTTTCGTCTTTCAGAAGTCTTTGCGTAGGCTATCGTCAGGGTGAGAACTCGATACAGGCCATTGAGCGAGCCTCCGTCTTTCATAAGACTTCCCGAGAAGGGATATCTGTCAGGGTAAGGGCCCGTTATAGGCTGTTACCCAAGTAGCTATCACGGCAAGGGCCTGACATAGGCTATAAGAGCCGTAGGGAGGACTTTCGTCTTTCAAGAGTCTTCGCTAGGCTTGCCCGTCAGGGTGAGAACCCTCTACAGGTCGTTGGGTGAGCCTCCATCTTTCAGGAGACTCCCGAGAAGAGGTAACCGTCAGGGCGAGGTCCAGCTATAGGCTGTTTCCCAGGTAGCTGTCAAGGCGAGGGAGCAATATAGGCTAATAAGAGCCGTAAGGAGGACTTTCGTCTTTCATGAGTCTTCGCGTTGGCTTGGCCGTCACGGTGAGAGCCCACTATAGGCCGTTGAGCGAGCCTCTGTCTTTGAGGAGACTCCCTGAGGAGTAACCGTCAGGGCAAGGGCCCGCTATATGTTGTTTCCCGAGTAGCCGTCAGGGTGAGGGCCCGATATAGGTTATAAGAGCCATAGGGAGGAGTTTCATCTTTCAGGAGTCTCTACGTAGGCTTGACCGTCAGGGTTAGAACCCGCTATAGGTCATTGGGAGAGATTTCGTCTTTCAGGAGACTCCCCGGAAGGGGTAGCCGTCTTGTTCCTCCACTCTGCCCCCTCGCTTGGGGGAGTGGTTGGTAGAACTTTGGGTAGCATCTTCAATTTGAATAATGCTTCTAGGTGCGAGTGAGAATGTCCGTCAGCTTAGTGACCTTGTGTTTCACCAGATGCTTGTTGAAGCAGTGGGTGACTTGTAGCCTACTGACGAACGCAGCGGTAGCCACGTTGTCATTGCAGTTATACACCAAGGCTATCTGGCCTAGAAATAACTGACATAGTTTTTTAGGCTCTCTCCGGACTCCATCTTGATTGTGAGGAGGTGGTTGCTGTTCTTCTTGAGCTCTTGTCGGGAAGCGTATTGCTGATAGAAAGCTTGCTTCACTTCTTCGAACCTCCAGAGGGATTGTCTCGGGAGTGTATAGAGCCAGTCGTAGGCAACGCCCTTGAGACCGAACGGGAACACACGACTCAGGAGCAAGTCATCGTGAGATCGGACCATCGTCTTGTCCTGGTATTGACGGAGGTGTTTTGGACGGGGTCGGTCGCTCCTGAGTAACACTCGAAGCTCAGCATCACAAACTTCTTCTGGAAGCAGTGAGAAGTGATATTCTCGGAGAGCAGCGAGTCCAAGGTGCTCAACCCATAAGGCTTCGTCTCCTTTTGGAGAAGACTTGCTTTTTCAACTTGCTTCAGGACGATCTCCTTGATGTCCTCCACGCGAGGAGCTTTCGGGCCCCTGCGACCTAGAGTTCTCAGATTACTGAATGCCACACGGGGAGTGATCTGTCGCGCCTCTGATTGCTCTCGGTACGGGCAGCCCAAGTAGTGCTCAGTGGCAGAGATGGAGGAGTGTGATACCTTGCTATCCTTTAGTTCTTGATAGATTGCAATTTACGAAGGATCTCTATCTCGGCGACCAGCTGGTTGTGGAGGCGGGTTACCGCTTATTCCTCGAAGGTAGCCTTCTCACAATCACGAACCGCCTTTGCCTGCTGTTCATCTATCTATTTCTAAAGGTCAGAAGCATCTGGATGAGTTAGTTCTCGGGAGCATTATTTCTTGCCCCGGGGCAGTAGGTGGGGAAGACAGTCCTTCTCCGACATCTTCAATGTAGACGTCGGGAATGGCAGGATGTTGATTAAAAGGCTCTGCGCCTCTCGCGGCAGTTGATCGGGCTTTTAAAGCTACTGTGGTGGTGGTGCGAGAAGCTTTCCTCCTTGATGGAGCCATTGCGACTTTGATGAGGCTTTTTTGAGTAGAGGAAAGGGTTTGGAATTAGAACTTTGAGCGTGGACTCAGAGATCTCAATGAAAGCACCAAAATGTAGAGGTAAATTCTTGGGAGAATTTATCTACACTCAAATTGTAAATTGAGAGAATTAATCAACTGCAAACACTCGAAAATTACGTGAAAAACCTGAAGGGGAAAAACCACGGGGCAAAGAGAGATAATTCACTAAATCAGAGAGATTAAATGAGTTCTCAATGCTCTATTACAAGTTCCATTCTCCAGGGTTCTATCTCGTCCAATGCACGAAGAGATCAACTTCTATATCTGAGGGTTGATGAGTTGAGTCGTGGTCTTCGAGATTTTCGCCTCCGGATCAGCCCACGATCGCAACGTCGTGTAATGTCTCAGCTGTAATCGGTTGAGTGGTACATGATCTTCGGAGATTGTGTCGGACGACAAGGATTATGGTTTAAATCCGCATCTATAGCCCCACGTGTAATACTGTTATAACCGTCCTCTTAGTCAGGTGGTCGGGTAAGATCAACTAGATGAGATCGAATCTGGAACCTCCATGATCTGTGAGATTTACCAGGTGTCGCGACAGAGGTCATAAATCTGACCACTCTCCAGCTTGAGAGGGAGTATTAGAGTGTGTAAAAGTATTCTTATAATTTTCTATTTATTTCTCATATATAGAAAGAGAGGCAACCTTAATGTAGGGTTAAGTGGTCTATTCTCTCAACTCTGACACTTGCCAACAAGGATCTTTACCACCTTAATTTTTGGTGACCAATTTGAGCTTCGGGGGACAATTTATAGCAAACAAATAACTAACAATATGTAATTATGTTGATAATTCACTGTTCATATATATAGATAGATAGACTTGTATCATTCCAGAAGAATTCGAGGCTGAATCTTTCTCATTCAAATACAACCTTATGACATCCGAATATAAGATCCATCCCTTGAAGTTCATCACATTATTTCAAGAAACTAAAAGTAAAAAAAATCAAGTGTTTTAAATGCTTTTTACTCATACATCAATTATGCGCAAAATGGACAGTCGAAATAGTGAGTTGGTTAGTTTAACGGTGTAGAATATTTGAAATCTAAAAAAAATTGATGTGCGAGGGTTTTTAAGTGTTTAGATCATGATGAAATGATCGTATCGAGAATTTGTATGTCTAAAAACGTAGATCTAAGCAATATGTTATTTTCGGTCGTCTATTTTGCGTCTACTTTATGGATGGGCAAAAAGTATTCAAAATACATGATTTTGATTTTTAGTTACTTGAAATAATGTAGATCAACTTCAACAGAATGGATCTTGCATTCGGATGTCGGAGGGTTGTATTTGAGTGGGAAGGATTAGGCCTGGAATTCTTCTGGAATGACACAGGTCTATATGTTTATATATATATATATATATATATATATATATATATATATATATATATATGAACAATGAATTATCAACATAACTGCATATTGTTGGTTATTTATTTGCTATAGACTGACCCCTGAAGCTTAAATTGGACATCGAAAATTAAGGGGGTAGAGATTCTTGGTGGCAAGCGTTAAAGTTGAGAGAATAGACCACTTAACCCTAAATTTAGGTTGCCTCTCTTTTTATAGATGAAGAATAAATAGAAAAATATAAGAATATCTTTACACACTCTAAAACTCTTCCTCAAGTTGGAGCATAGATAACAATCATGCCCAGATTGTTACAAAGACTAAAAAAAGCTTCTAAACAAAGTTTTGTCTGAAAAGGAAATCTGAGAAACAAATTACAAAATGTTAAATATTTATTTCCTTGGATACAATTAGGATTTTAGAGTTTCTCGTACTCAGTAGAAGAGAGTTTTAAGAGATCTCAGTAAAAATGGAGGTTAAGAGACTTTCAGAGATCTTCAAACTTAGCAGGAGAGGTCTTGGGAGATCCTCAAGCTCAAAAGTTGAGATTTTAGATATTCTCAAACTTAATAGAAGATGAGAAAAACTTGTTGCATCAGTAATACCAATAAAAAACCTTGAAGCAGCAATAGTAGATGAAGGATAAAATGACCTTACAGTAGAGAGATTAGTATTGGCATAGTGGCAACACCATCATTTAGTTGCAGCAGAATAATAATTGCTTTAGAATATAGTTGCAACAGAATAAGAATATGGCGGCAACAACAATAGACTCAAACCTGCAGTTTGCAAATTTGAACAGAGCAGATAGATTTTGAAAGAGAGAGTAGCCGAGGGTTGCAAAGAAGAGGCATATGTTGCAGAACAGGGCAACAAGAGTTGGTGGCAGAAAGTAATAGTGGAGTGGTGGTCGACGACGACTAGGTTTTGGAGGCATGTAGACATTTAGGGCTTCTATGGAGGGATGGCTGGCTAGGGTTTTTCTTTTTTTAATGGAGGTGGCTGGCTAGGAATTTGTTGGAGATAAACAACACAGTTGTTATTCAAGATGAATAGTACCGCATGTGAACAATAATTTTTCTTAACTGATCTAGATTTATATCACATTAGATGTGAAGAAGAGAAAGAAGATGGTGAAATCACCTGGGGGGGTGAATAGGTGACTAGCTAATCTAATGGTGAATTAATGCGGAATTAAAACTATTTAAGCAAACTATAAATTCTTATGCACAATACATCGAGTATAACATAAGAGTGTAGCCGGATTCCCCGTGAAGGGCTCTGGACTAACTCCTCAAGATTCTTCTAGATAAGAGTTGAGGTGCCGCTTTGGCTCTCTTGGTTGAATACAAGTGAGCAAACAATCCCCAAGCATATAACAATATAGCACAAGTATATCAAGCATATAAAGATAAAGGCAATATAAGCATGCAAGATATAAAGACAAGTGAGAGATAGAGAGAGCAATCGCAAACACGGGTGATTTGTTTCGAGGTTCGAGCACACTTGCTTTACGTCCCCGCCTTCAACACTATGAAGGATTTCCACTATAAAACGATCCCACCAGATCACTCAGTGCCGCAACACCTACAAGCGAGTTCACACTAGAACTCCTTTGAACTCTCTAGTCCCTCTCTTGTTTCCGCAAGAACAACACACTGCAAGCACACTAGCTTGCCGAGGCTGCACCTCTACAACGAGCTCCCACAAGAACTCAAAACACCGCGAACCCGCAAGTCTGCCTCCTCAAATACAAGAATGAAACTCTTGATGATCCAAACACTTTGATCACCTAAAATCACTCTCACAACAACTTTCCTATAGGATAGATATTGCAATGGAAAGCTTAAGTATGTGTGAGAAAAACAAGAATGGAATATGTGGTGAAAAACTCAAGATATTCACTTTGAAAAGCCTTTTGATAAACTCTCTTTTGATTTGGAAATATAGCTCTAAAACATGTGGATATAACCACTGATATAGGTAAGGAAAAACTAGCCCAAAAACTCTCTTGAAATTTATGTAAAACAGTTCATAGGAGCCCCAATTTATAGGCTAATAAAAACTAGCCGTTGGGGTCAAATCAGCAATCTGCACTGCTATCGGTCGACCGCCTGGTCGACCGCCAACGGTCGATTTTTCGACCGTTGGGAAGGCCGGTCGACCGGCCGGTCGACCGCCTTCAGGGCAATGGCCCAGCGGTCGACCGGGCCATTTCCAGAGAGCAGAAGCTCTCTGGCGGTCGACCGGCCCTAGGTTCTACACGTCTGTGCACATCGGTCGACCGACTTCTGCTGCTATCGACCGGCAGAAGGCCAGACAGTCAAATACAGGGATTAAAAACATGTTATTTTTCTTTCAAAAAATCTCATAAAATCTACAAAAATAAGTTCAGTATTATACTTTGATATACAAACATGTTTGAGTAAAAATCAAAACATGTTACAATATTTTGAGCTATTTTTGTGTTATGAAAATTTTGGCTTAAAACAAAAACCGTATTTTTTCAAATTGAAATCCGATTTTTCCAAAACTCCTTCAAATATAAAAATAAGATATTCTAAACACTTTTAAAGCTTAGTGTGTATGGATATGATCCACTACACATATATGATGAAATATCTATGTTTTTGACACTAAGCTCTAAATAAAGTTTTGATAAAAACTAATGTCATATTTTGAGACATAAAAAACCAAATTGGTATTTTTTCAAAATGAAAACTCTTTTATGAAAACTCATCTAAATCTTGTGTGTGAGTGTATATGATACTTGAGCAATCTACCAACTAATCTATCCTTTACATTTTATCTAAAAACAAAATCTTACTAAAAACAAACCTAGACCGAAGTCTTCTCTTGAAGATCTTCACTTGAAAATCTTCTCATCTTCTTGACTTGGTCCAAACTATGATCCAATGAGCTAGACTCCTCTTGAGTACTTGATGTGGTCTTGATGCACAAGCTCTTGAATCAACACGTGCTAGCTCCAAAATTTGACTTGAAATCCTTTGATGAAGCTAAACACGTACGAAGATCTTGATCACAAATCTGAGATTAAATAAACACAAGATCATTAGTATTATAACTACATGAGTTAATCATCATCAAAACTAGAGTGATGGGCCTTTGGGCCAACAGAACGGCTAGGGTTTTGAAGATGATGATGGTGGTTGATGGATATCATGTTAAGGTTTTATAGAATAGATGGCTATCGGCTAGGGTTAGAAAGTTAACAGATGATAACGGAGCGCAGGTGGTGATGGAAGAGGCATTGCTTTGATACCATGCCAGAGTTAAGACAATAGATCACTTAACCCTAAATTGAGGTTGTCTCTCTTTGTATATATGAGGAATAAATAGGAAAATTCAAGAATACTCTTACACACTCTAATAGCAAGTATTGAGAGGGGAAATCAAATGATACAAATATCGTGTGCATTGCAATTTTTTTCGGAAATTGTTCAGTGAAGAAATAAGCCGGTTGGAGAATTAGGGATGATGAGGGAATTGTTTGCAATGTTTTCAATTTGACAAAACCCACCACCAAGCCTCATTGTTTAAACACTATTTCACAAAAGAAAAGAAAAAGAACAGATTGCAAAACCCATCATAAAACATCTAGAATAGAATAAAAAACATTTACAGGCAAAGAAGAATATTTCGTAATTCCCCTTTTCTTTATGATGCAACCAAGTCGATCCCCACTTGATTGAAGGCATATGCAACCCCAATCCTTCATTAAAATCAATATTTTTCTAACCATTAAACAAAGGTCAGGGATCAAACTGGATTTCAATTAGAATTACTTGAGGTTTCTTGCATGACGTGAAGGGCAAGGGGAAAATGTGGATAACTACTTTATGGTGTGAGGACTAGGGAATTGGTTTCATCCCTTGGGGGTGGTGAGATAGTTATGAGGACCTATGATGAATAAACATGGATGTACGACACAACTCAACTCATCTACACACCAAAATTCTAAAAAGTAAATAGAAAACAAAATTATTGTCTGATACATTTCCCTAATACTTGTATCCAACATGACTTTGTTGTTGTGTTTTGTTTTTTTTTTTTGTTTTGGGTTTAAGGTTTTTTTTTGGGGTGGGGGGGGGGGGGGGGGGGGGGGGGGGGGGGGTGGTGTAAGGTTGCAAGAGTAGGAAGTGTAGAAAAAGACGTGTAAGGCTCATGGCCCCCCTTCTTTGTATATCAGTTTTTCAGTTGGTTAATTTCACAGATTGAAGCCATATTGGAAGCCATATTTGTGGAAAATGTAAACTGAGGACAACTGAACTAAGAAATAACCTGAACCATGTGAACCGAAAAGCAATGGTTTTGTTCGGCTTTTGGGTTTTAAACGAATGTTACTCACCAGTCACCCCTACAAAATAAGGGTCTTGTTAAATATAAAAGTATTACTCTTAGTCCTCACCATAACTTTAGAGTTCTAATGTAGTAGAGGCGTTTTTAATATGGTATCAGAGCAACCTGAGTTCAATTCCAATCGACCTTGTATTTAAAACGCGGTTTTAAAAAAAATATTATTTTGCAAAAGTCCAGGTTTCAGCTCATAAAAAGGGCTCTCGACTTGCAAGGATGTATTAGAATATAAAAGTATCAACTTTAACCCTCACCACAACTTCCGAGTTTTGGTGTAATGTCAGAGCCTATAATAGGCTAAAACAAATTGTTTCCTTTAGTTATTGTACTTGTTTGGTCAATGTATTCTTTGCCTCTTATGTTTAACTCTTGTCTGTGTTAATATGGAGGTTTGCTCCTTGGCTTCATGAGATTTAAACTTCATCACCATAGTCTATTTACCCGTGAACTGCAAGGGTTTATGGAAGACTCTCACCTGACTCCTTGCTGTCTACGAATTTCCCACCTAAACCGAGAAGTTTCATTTCATGTTGGCTATCTGGTGGCGAAAACTTGACCACAGAGGTTTGCTCCTTGGTTACATTAGATTTAAACTGCAGACTAGAAAAGGCCAGTCTATCTACCTGTCGATTGCCCATGAAGGGTTTATGAAGGATCTACTTGATGAGGACATCACATCGCTTAGAGGACGATTTGATCGAGTCTATTCCAGATCTAGAAAGCGGCGTACTGTAGTCTTTTGGTTTTAGCCTTGTTTTATTTTAGATATTTGCTTTATAGGTGTTTTCTTTTATGTAGGCGTATAGTACCATATCGGTTATTCCTAGAAGTATCTTTTCTGTAAGCCTATAAAAAGGCCCCTAGACTTTTTTTTGGTGTATTATTGAATGATTAAAATTTTCACAAATTTTTAGTTAAATTCTGAGTTTTATTTGCTCTTGAGTTTTTGGTGTAAACCCGTGCAAGGGGTGGAAACTCAAAATTCTATTCAGATTCCTAAATTCAAATTTTAAACCCTAGTTTCAAATTTTGAAATTGATTGTGATCCAAGTTATACATCAAGTTAGCATCAGAGCTTAGGTTTGAATCCCCTTCCAAACTTTCTTCCTAGACTCTCTAAAACCCTAGATCTGGATCCCTAAATCTATAAATAAACTGTAGCAAAAATCCCAATGAAAATCTCAAATCGTCCTATTCATCTTCTCCTTCCTCTCCCACTCACTCACCCACAAAACTCAGACCCATTAACTCCACTGCCCTCCGCCCCCACATCCACCACCACCACTACTTCCATCATCTCTGCCACCACCACCCCAATCTCCCTCTCATTTCACCCATCAAGAAAGCCCAATAGCCCAGATCTCGTCCTCTCTCCTTTCCTCCACCTAGATCTCCTCCCTTATTCTCTCCTTCACCAGAAGATCAACCTCGCCGTCCTCTCCTCGATCGGATCCGACGAAGTGCCGATCCTTGTCGCCCTCGTCGTTGCCTGAAGTCTCGCTGAGATCTCGCCGACGAGGTCCACATTAGAAGATTCCATCATCGCCGTTTGTTCCCCTGCTTTCGCCGACATCGATCACCGCTTCGAGACCTCGTCCTTGTTGCGTCATGCCTGTCGACCTTCGCCCACACCGTCACCTACCGTCTCCTCTGAACATGCGTTCGTCGCCGTGAGTTGCCGCCTTCTCGTTCGTCGTTGTGAGCTGATCGAGTCTGAACTCAGATTAGTCTGATTAATATTTGGGTTAGAACAACCGGGTCGAATCCAACCAAACTGACTCAACTCACCTGAGACCGACCCGCATGGTTCAAAGTCGCGGTCTCGGCTACCGACTCGGCGGGCACCGAGACGGATCAGTCTCAGGACTTGGATCAGACTCGAACGATACACGCAAAACGCTATATAGAAAGCTCAAAAAATTATGAAAAATTCATGACAAATCGTAAAAAATGTAGATATCAAAATAATGTATCACATGTCCAAAACAAATTTGTTTTAGGGGGTAATTGGGGAAATATAATGATTTGAGAGTAAATTCAGAAATATAAAAGATTTGAGGGGGTAAATATAAAAAATCCAAAAAATAAAAAAAAGAAAAGGATAAAGGGGGAGAGAGATCGAGTGAGATCACCCGATTTCTCCCTCCCTCTGGCTCATCTCCCTCTCACTCTCGTCTCTCTCTCCCCTTTCTCTCTCTACTTACCCCATCTCTCTAGTCTCTCTCCCCTCTCCCTAGTCTCTCTGCCTCTCCCTCGTCTCCCTCTCCCTCCCTTTTTCTCTCATCTCCCCTCTCCTTCTCTCTCCCCCTCTCACGCGGCAACGACATGCAGTGTAGGATCTAAAAATTCCGTCAACACTCAAACAAAGATATTAGCGTTAAATAAAATAACTTACAGTAAAGGAAATAAATCACAAAAAGTAAATCAAACGCAAACACAAGTGATTTATCCTGGTTCGGTCCTCTTGACCTACATCCGGTCCCCAAGCCATCCGTTTGAGATTTTCCTTTAACATTTGATTTTGTGCGTACAAAATCAACACCTTGTATACCACTTGACAAATCTCCTTTGCCAAATGTATACAACTCTTCTTACAACCAAGAAGACACAACACCTTGTACAACTTCTCTTTAACCTGAAGACGCTCTTATATAATCTCTCTTTGAGTGATTACAAACAATCCTATAAGCTTTGAATCTGTATGTGATCGTGAACAAGGACTCTTATAGGTGGACTCTTAGAAATCTGCACTAAAGGATTAGAATTTGACTGAAGAATTGAAAGTGAAAACAGTTTTCTGAAAAATAAATTTTTGAACAGAGTTTTTGAGCAGAAAACTATTGATATGAATTGGTGTTTTTAGCCTAGGACAACATCCCTATTTATAGCTGAAATCTATGGTCAGTTAGGGTAGTTATCAGGACAAATTTGAATATTGAAACGTTGGATAAAACACCAGAAATCAGTAACTAACTAACAGTCAGAAACTGCCATTAGTCGACTTGAGGTTGGGGGTTAGTCGACTAGGTTATTGATTTTTTGCCTAGGTTAGTCGACTTATAAAGGGGCAAGTCGACTAGAAAATGGCTGATACAAAAGACATGTTTCTAGAAACTGAATTTAGTCGACCAGCAGAGTAATATTAGTCGACTACAACTAATATTATTCGACTAGGAAAAGTATAAGTCGACTACATATTGTATGCAGAACAGAAACAGAGAGTTGGTATGCATCTTAGGCAAAACTAAGTCGACTATAGTATAAGGTAAGTCGACTATAGGTGCAATTAGTCGACTAATCAAAAGTCTAAGTCGACTATATGGCTTATTATGTGTATATGTGTTCAAGACTTTTAACATTCTAATAAACCATACAATACACATCTATAGCCATTGTCCTTGAGAAGTCTTGAGCATGTAGAACGCTGTATAAGCTTGTGAGATAGAGCTCCAATGAAATGGCTTCACAAACGTATCATCAGAATCAAGTTCCAACAGACAGGAGTAGGCGGCGAAGGTGGGAGAAAGATCGGGCGGTGACCGCAAGCGGGCAGGCGGCGAAGGTGGGAGAGCCAATCCTATGTAAGTTTGGATTTTTTTAATCGAATCGGCCTTGACTCAGACCTGACTCGGTCGAATTGGCCGTGTCAGTTCGAGTTGTATCGTCACTATCGTGACTCAGCCGATTCAGCTGAGTCAACTCGAGTCAAGACCGATTCGGTCGTTTCTGAGTGGATCCTTCGAATCGGGTCTCGAACTCGTCTCGGCGGGTGTCGAGAAGGATCAGCCGAGTCTTCGAACCGTGCCGACCTGACCCGATCGAGTTCAGGCCGGAAACCAGCGTAACTCAATCCAGTCAACTCAAGCGCTGAGTCAGCCCAGCCTGACTCAACCCAGCACAGGAGCAACAGCGAAGCCGCATTCAGGGGGCCATTATGGGCTCGTTTCAAGTCCAAATTGAGTCGTTCTTGAAGCAGCAAATTCGTGACGATCAGTACTACACATCTACAACCGTCACATCCAGATCCGAGCTTCGGTGGCCACCCAGGTAATCGTTGAAGTTTTTGTTCAGTTATTTCTGCCACTTAATTGAGATAGTTCTTTCAATCTGTCGCAAGGTAGAACCTATTGAGAACCTATTGACTGCTGCCCACTAAATAGCGAGTTGTGTGCTTCTGACCTTAAGTGGTTACCTGACTTGATATTAATTGTGCAACTAAATAAATATGAATTTGTGATCACTTGATCTGGTTTGAAATTGACTGTGTTAGCACGTGTATTTTATCAATATCTCTACATTATATTTTCTTAATCATGTGTTATCTACAAAGCTTGGAATTGGTTATTATTTATCATTGATCTAATCTCTGATTCCTCCTCCAAAGCATACATCCCACCTTATGATAGTTTGCATTTAAGCTTAGTTAGGAACTTATATGTCTACTAGAAGTGGTAGAACTTTTTCTATAGTGCACCACTGGACCCTAACTTTCATGATATACTTAAAACACTCATTGCTAGGATAGAACGGATGGACCAACGACTGCAAAAGTTTAGAGATCAAGTTAATGCCAATTATAGAGATTTAGCCACACGACTTGAAAGACTAAAAGCCAATCGAAGGAGAACCACAGAGGAAGACGAGCCTCCAGATGACAATAGGTCACTTAGGCGTGAGCAAGCTCAACCCTACAATACAGCTGACACTGATGCCCAATATATCAAAAGCGTAAAAGTTGATGCTCTTTCCTTCGACGGGCGTCTAGATCATTAGGGTTATAAAGACTGGCAGTTCACTATGGACCATTACTTTCATTGGCATGACATGTTTGAGACTAGGAAAATTCGATTTGCCATGATGAAACTAATGAAACAAGCCAGACAATATTGGGAAAACCTTGAGAGGATTATAAGGTACAGAAGCAGGGTTGAAGGAATCGACCGAGTCGTATCCGACTCGGCCGCCTACGAAATGACTCGGACCCCAGAGTCGAAGGGCGAGTGCCGAGTCGACCTGGGTCGGGTCCGACTCGGAGTCGACTCGGTCAACTCGGCCGAGTCTTACGCAACTCGGCCGAGTTGATCAAGTCGACTCCGAGTCGAACCCGACCTGGGTCGACTCGACACCCGTGAACCGAAGATAAAAAGAGAGATAGATCTCGCTCTCACACTGCTCATCTCTTTCTCTCTCTCGCGATCTCTCTCACGCAGGGCCTGCGGATCTAAAGCAGAAAAAAACGCCGTCGCTGTCCCCTCGCAGGTACTCTCTCCCCCTCTCTCTTTCTGTCGATCTATCTTCTCTCCATCTCTCCCTCTGGTCTCTCTCTCCGTCCCTCTCTCTCCCTCTCTGTTTTCGTCTCTCTCCCTCTCCCTTTCCTTTCTGTTCCTCTCATCCCTCTGATCCGCTCTGTCTCTCTGTCCATCTTTCTCCCTCTCTGTCTTCGTCTCTCTCTTCTCTCTGATCCTCTCCCTCTCTCTCGCTGTCCCTCTCTCTCCCTCCCTGTCTCCGTCTCTCTCCCTTTCTCTCTCTGTTCCTCTCTCTTTCCCCTCTGATCCTCTCCTCTCTGTCTCTCTGTCCATCTTTCTCCCTCTGTCTCCTCTCTCTCTCCTTTGATCCTTTCCCGTCTCTTTGTCCCTCTCTCTCCCTCTCTGTCTCCATCTCTCTCCCCCTCTCCCTTTCTCTCTTTGTTCCTCAGTCTCTCCGTCCATCTCTCTCCCTCTCTGTCTCCATCTCTCTCCCCCCTCTGATCCTCTCTTCTGTATAAACTAGTTTAGTTTAGTTAAATTTAGTTAAATTTAATTTAGTTTAATTTAATTTAAATTAGTTTAGTTTAGTTAAACTTTATTTTATTGAAATTAGGCAATTAAGTTAGTTTAGCTTAATCTAGTATAACTAGTTTTGTTTAATTTAATTTAGTTTAATTTAGTTGAGTTTAATTTAATTTAAATTAGTTTAGTTTAGTTAAACTTAATTTAGGTTAATTTAATTTAATAAAATTTTGTAATTATAATTAAGAGGTAATTTAATAATTTTATTGAAGTTAGGTAATTAAGTTAGTTTAGCTTAATCTAGTATAAACTAGTTTAGTTTAATTTAATTTAGTTTAATTTAATTTTGTTTTAATTTAGTTAATTTAGTTAATTTTAGTTTTAATTTAATTTAACAGATAAGTTTTTAAATTCAGTATGACTCCAAAGCAACGCGATATTGGATGGGAACATGGTACCCCTGTTGGTGGAAGTAGAAAACTTGTGAAGTGTAATTATTGTGGGAAACAAGTTTATGGTGGTATCACTAGATTGAAGCAACATATAGCACATGTACCCGGTCAGGTGGAAGGATGCTTGCGAGTATCAAAAGAGGTATCTCAAATAATGAGATATCTTTCTGAAGTTAGTAAAGAAAGAGCGGCCATAAAATCCAAGAAATAGCGACTTATGAGATCTTTAAGTGAGGAAGATTTTTATGATGTGACTGATGAAGATTCTGATAATGAAATTGAAGAAGTTGATGGTTTAGAAGGAGTTGAAAGAAGATAACTAAAATAAGCTTTGAAAGAAAGTTGTGAAATGGCTTGGAGATCGGCAGAAGGAATTGATATTGGTGGCAGTAGTTCGCAGCCTTCAGGATCAGGGATTAACCGTGAATTACGTCGGAGTATGACTATGAGAGAAGCTGAAATTTCAGCTCGTGGTATTGATCCTTATATGTTCGCAACAAAAATAGAAATCAATCAAAAGCATGTTCTCAACTGAGAATATTAAAAATGTTGGAAAATTCATGATGAAATTCTTTCGCTACAATGCAATACTATTTAATGCAGCTGATAATGATCCTTACTACCAAGCTATGATTAATACTATTGCGGAGGCAGGCCCAGGTGTAAAAAGCCTTACAGGGTACCAGATTGGCAATCTATATTTAGAGGAGGAAATGAAAGAAATTGAAGTATATATTGCTTCAATAAAAATAAAATGGCCGCAGTATAGTTGCACGATCATTTGTGATGGGTGGACTTCTCAGAATAGAAAGTTTATTGTTAATTTCATGATTTATTGTGATAGAAGCATGATCTACCATACTTTTGTTGATACTACTAATATCTCGAAGACTGTTGATTATATATTCTCGTTAATGGATAAAGTTGTTGATGAAGTTGGTGAAGAAAATATCGTGCAGGCTATAACAGATAATGAGGCAAGTTTCAAAGCAGCTGGTCACATGTTGATGGAGAAGAGAAAATATTTGTTTTGGTCTCCATGTGCAGCACATTGCATTGATTTGATGCTTGAAGATATTAGCTCTGTGAAATCAGTCAAGGAGACATTAGATGATGGTAAGATGATCACATCATTCATTTACAATAGTCTCAAAGTGGTGAATTTAAGGAAGTTATTTACCAGAGATAGAGATTTGTTGAGACCAGCTATAACACGGTTTGCCACCGAGTTTATTTCTATTGAAAGCCTTATTCTCTATGAGCAAGATTTGAAAAGAATATGTTCGACTACCGAATGACGTGAATTCAATAAGGAAAGGAGTAGAAGAAGTGTGCGAGATAAGGTTTCTAATCTCATTCTGACTGACCGGTTTTGAAAAAAGGCAAGAGAGGTCCAAAACATTATGAATCCTCTTGTTAGAGTCTTGAAGATAGTGGACCAGGACAAGAAACCTACATTATCTATTATATATGAAGTTATGGATAGAGCAAAATTGACTATAAAGGCATCAAATAAGAACTGAAAGAAGTACTGGGATATTATTGATAGAAGATGGGAGGGACAATTGCATAGATAATTGCATGCTGCTGGTAATTCATTTGCGTAGAAATCATATTTGTTGACTAGAAATTGAAGCTGTTATATCATAACAATAATGTGCTTACATTATTGCAGCATATTTTTTAAATCCAGCACTCTAATATTTAAAAAATTTTCTACACATTCTGAAGTGAGAAATAGATTAAAGGAGGTCATTAAAAGATTGGAGTCGGATTTGAATAAACATGCAAGAGGTATTAATGAGGTAATAATAATTTATTTATTTCATCGATATAATGTTATGCAAATATTAACACTTGTGATGTGTATTCTCACAGATAAAATTATTTGTGGATGAAGTTGGAGAATTTGGAAGCTCACTGACTAGAAGAGCAGTGCAACAATCTCTTCCAGCTGATTAGTGGATTAATTATGGCGAAGAAGCTCCCAATCTGTAGAAAATTGCCATCAAAATTTTAAGCCAAACATGTTCTTCATCGGTTGTGAAAGAAATTGAAGCACGTGGTCGCTGATTCATACAAAATTGTGCAACCAGTTGGCAATGAACAAGTTGCATAAACTAGTATTTGTACATTACAATATGCGGTTGCGAGTAAGAAACTTGACATGCAAAAGCGACACTGATGATTATTACAACCCAGTTGATCTGAACAATATTTTCAATGATGATATTTTAGATGAGTGGATTCGTGAGGGAGAACAACCGATGTTACCACCAGATGATTTAGGTTAATTGGATGAAGATATTCGTTGTAGTGACGGAAGTGGCGACGATGGCGGTGATGGCGACGATGATGGTGATGGCGGTGATGATGACGGTGGTGATGATGATGGCGATGATGGTGATGACGGCGGTTATAGAGGTGATGGCGGTAATGATGAAGAGACTCGTGGTGTTGGTGGAAGCCAACGAGGTGATGCTACGACATGAGATTCAGAATATTATGCCACACAAGATACAGATCATGGAGCCCGGACGGGGATTTCACAAAAGCGTAGGCATTTGGATCGGTTGGTCGATTTCAATTCTAGCGATTATTTGAGTGGACATGATAACTACTCACATGGTCATCATAGTCTTGAAGGCCATTTACAGGGATTGGGTTTGACATCTGGTCAATATTCTGGCACTAATTATTCTAGCACTGGTGAATATTCTACTAGCAGCGCTGAATATTGAGGTTTTGAGTATTATCACCATGGAGCTGATATTGTACAACCCCTACCGCCATATTACTCTGATAGTGGATCCTCTGGCCAATCATCTCAGCCTACAGGATCTCACCCAGAAACATATTATTATCCATATGAACCTGATTTTTATACTTATCGCGGGGATAATGATAATGATGATTTTGTGCCTCGTAATTCAACGTGAAAATGACTATATTAGGAGGTACTTATGAATTATTTTGTATAATTTACTATATTATGCATGTATTTTGATATCTTTCTACCGACGACGCTTGTATTTATGCTTTCACGTTATATTTTGAGTGTTAGGTGATATGTTTTGAATATGTGATAAATAAAGTTTGATGTCTATATTTTTTTACGATTTGTCATGATTTTTTCATAATTTTTTTGGCGTTCTATGTAGCGTTTTGCGCGTATCGTCCGAGTCCGATCCGAGTCGCTGAGACCGATCCGTCTTGGTGCCGGCCGAGTCGGCGGCCGAGACCGAGACTATAAACCATGTACAGAAGAGAAGATCCTGTAGAGGCTTGGGAGGGCATGAAAGAGAGGCTTTGGTTGAAGTATGTTTCACCGTCTTTAGTTAGTAGTTACTAGACAAGTGGAATAGATTGACTCAAGAAAACAAATCGACCACCGATTATATTGCTAAGTTTGATGAATATTTGAATCGGTACGGTGCAATCGAGTTTGAGTCTCTCGAACAGACCCTATTTAGATATAGATCAGGTCTTAGGGATGATTACCGCCAAGAGCTCATCACTCGAGGCATCACGACTATAGAGCAGGCATATCAGCTAGTCACTGATTTAGATGAGTCTAGAGGATTCTTCTTCCACCGAACTAATTTTAGAGATAGCTTTAAGACCGTAACTACTAGCAAGCCTAGCTTTACTCGATCCTTTCCTGCTCCGAGTAAATCTGCTTTCAGTTCTTCTAACATCAAACCGGTAGGTTCTTCTAGTGTAAAGCCGACTACCTTCAAGAGAAGAACAGTTAGTGACTCAGCAAAACGCGGACCCAATGCTATAGATGTCAAAGGTATGAACACCTTGCCGGCCAGTGCCCGAGTCAAACCAAGATACTCTTACTGAAAGTTTTCATTGAAGATGTAGAAGATGATGTAGAAGTGACCGTGCACCAACAAGATGATGACTCAGATGTCTCTGCTGAAGAGTGTGAATTCAATGGCAGCATTAGAACTGTGGGAGTAACGAACCTAACTCTTAGTGTAGACAGAACCCAATTAAGAGTAGTTAGGTGCACATTAGTGCAGCCCGAGTAAATCAACAACTGAAGAAGAACTGTCATATTCTAAATCTGCACAAAAATTGAGAACAAGAACTGCAAAGTGATAGTGGATAGTGGCAGTTGCATCAACGCCATTGCGTCAAAATTAATTCTCCTTAGGGATGAAACCGGTGAAGCATACAAATCCCGACAAGGTTACATGGATCGACACTACATCCATAGATGTTCAGGAGAGATTTAAATCCTTCTCCAGTTTGCCACGTACACAGATAACGAATGGTGTGACATACTCCTTATGGGTGTTGGTCATATCATTTTCGAACGACCATGGTTGTTCGACTTAGATGTGATCATATGTAAACATACCAACCAATGCTCGTTCATCCGTAATGGCAAGAAGGTGAAGGTAACACCGAATCAACCTAAACCATCAACCCCAAAAAAGAAGATTGATAAAGGCAAAGAAAAAATGGATATACTAGCTCTTGAAAAGAAGAGTGATAAGGGCAAAAGTAAGAGGGTAATGAACTTGATTAGGCACGATCAAATTGGAAGGAGTTTGAACGAAGGTTCGACTTGCTATGCACGTGTGGCTCGAGAAGTTGAGCCAGAGACCGACATGCAGATCCCATGATACATTAAACCTATACTGGAAGAATTTTTTGAACTTCTCCCAAAAGATCTGCCAGGTGAGTTGCCCCCAATGTGAGACATTCAACATGTCATTGACTTAGTCCAAGGAGCAATTTTATCAAATCTGCCCCATTGCAGGATGAACCATGCTGAGCACACAGTGTTACAACACCAGGTAGAAGAACTACTTGACAAAGGATTCATCAAAGAAAGTTTGAGTCGATGTGCAGTGCTCGCACTTTTGGTACCAAAGAAGGATGACACTTGGTGTATGAGTGTTGATAGCCACACAATTAATAAGGTCACTGTCAAGTATCATTTTCTTATTCTCTGTCTTGATAGTATGCTGGATTTGATGTTAGGCGTCACAATCTTCTCCAAGATTGATCTTAAGAGTGGATACCACCAAATTAGAATTCGACCAGAGGATGAATGAAAAACTGCTTTTAAGATCGAAGATGCGCTTTATGAATGATTGTTATGCCCTTTGGACTATCCAATGCTCCTAGCACATTCATAAGAGTGCACATTCATAAGATGCGCTTTATGATGATTGTTATGCCCTTGGACTATCCAATGCTCCTAGCACATTCATAAGAGTGATGACTCATTGTTTCAGCATTTATCGTTAAATTCGTAGTGGTGTACTTTGATGATATACTAATTTACAACTGACATCAGGAGCAACACATGGACCATCTGAAGCAAGTCTTTTGTACACTCCAGGCTGAGAAGTTCTATGCAAACCCAAGGAAGTGTGCTTTAGACATGGTTATCTTCTTAGGATTTGTGGTTTCATCCGAGAGAGTTTCTGTGAACGCTGAGAAGGCGAAAGCAATCACTGAGTGGCCACAATCCCGAACAATTAGAGAAGTCAGGAGACATCACGGGTTAATTAATTTCTATCATCGGTTCATAGAGAACTTCAGCGCTATTATAGCACCAATAACTGACTATTTGAAGAGTAAGGGATTTCAGTGGATTCTTGCCGCCACCAAGGCTTTTACGGGAATTAAGAGGATAATGACTGAAGCCACTGTTATGCATCTCTCTGATTTTTCGAACGCGTTTGAAGTAATATGTGACACATCAAGGCTAGCGATAGGTGGTATGTTGAGTCAGGAGAACCCTTTCGTTGCCTATTTTAACGAGAAGTTAAATGACGCCTGACAGTAATAAGAAATTTTATGTGATTGTGCAAGTCTTGCACTACTGGAGACATTATCTGCTATCGCAAGAGTTTGTGTTTTATTCGAATCATGAAGCGCTGAAGTATCTCAACTCCCAAAAGAGCCTAAATGCGAGACACAATAAGTAGGTGAATTCCTCCAAGATTACACATTTGTTCTCAAATATAAGGCGGGAGTTGAGAACAAGGTCGTTGATGCGCTTAGCCGGCATTTAATGATTTTGGTAGTTATGAGTGCAGAAGTGATTAGGTTCGAGAGGTTGAAAGAGGAGTATGAATCATGCCCCGACCTTGGAAAAATATGTCATGTTACGGGGCGGTTCTGTTCGAGAGATGGACGATTTTCTGTTGCAAGACGACTATCTATTTAGGTTTCGTAAGTTATGCGTTCTTCGTATGTCCCTCAGGAATTTTCTCTTTTGGAAAATACATGCTGGAGGTTTGGCTGGATATTTCGGCCAAAACAAGACGATTGAGGGTGTAGAGCACATATTCTACTGATCGAGCTTGAAGAAGAATGTCGTTAAGATCGTTGGCCAGTGTCGCATGTGTTAACTGGCCAAATAACAAAAATAGATTGCTAGGCCTTACGCTCTCTCCTGTGCCCAGTTTGCCCCTGGCAAGACGTGAGCTTAGATTTCATATTAGGATTGCCGAAAACGCAGAAAAAGTATGACTCTATGCTAATAGTGGTTGACAAATTCTCTAAATGGCTCACTTCATTTTGTACTCTAAAACCTCAGATGCATCCCGGGTAGCTGTCCTCTTCTTTGATCATGTCGTCAAATTGCATAGGTTGCTTAAAACCATGGTGTCTGATAGTGACGTCAAGTTAGCTATTTCTGGTAAACACTGTGGCACACATAAGAATCAAAGTGAAATTCTCGATCCACAAATTGATGGGCAAACAGAGGTAATCAATAGAACCTTAGGAAACCTCTTCTGGTGTCTCGTTGGGGAAAATTTGAAAACTTGAGATCTAATTTTGCCTATAATCGAATTTGCATACAATAGTTCTGTCAATAGGATTGTAGGTCTTAGTCCATTTGAAATATTATCTGGCTTTAAATCTAGACTGCCAACTGATTTAGTTCTTATGTTTCATCATTATTCTAGGGTATCAGACTCTGCATCCTCATTTGCATCTCATATACGTGCACTACACGAGGAGATCAGAGAGAAGATAATAAAAAATAATGTTGATTATAAAGCTTCTGCTGATTTATATCATAGATTTAGAATATTTAATGTCAGTAATTAGGTGATGGTCCACTTGAGACCCGAGCGTTTTCCTCCAGGAACTGTGAAGAAATTACAAGCGCGAAGCGTAAGACCGTTCCGAATCCTCAAGAAAATTAATTCAAATGCTTATATGGTGGATCTCCCACCGGACTTTGATATCAGTTGCACTTTTAATGTTGAGGACTTAATTCCATATAGAGGTATTTTTTTATACTCCTTCTGATCTATTTGTGGATGAGTCTACCCAGGACCTTCTTTCTGAGAGCCCTCCATTACTTCCATTTCCTCCAAAACCGTCATATGCAGTAGAAAATATAGATTCTATCTTGAATGATCAGATTGTCTCTACTAGAGACGGAGGAACGCGGCGCTATCTCATTAAGTGGAAAGGAAAACCTAATTTAGAAAATTCTTGGATTACTAAGTAGGGCTTTCGACAACTTGACCCCGACTACTGAAGCATTACTACAACCGGCAGCAGCTTCTCACCATACACTCGACAGGGTCGAGTTCTTCCCACCTCGGGAGATTGATGAGGATATCATACCGCTTAAGGACGATTCGATCGAGTCTATTTCAGATCCAGAAAGCGACGTACTGCAGTCTTTCGGTTTTAGCGTTGTTTTATTTTAGATAGTTGCTTTAGTAGGTGTTTTCTTTTACGTGGGCGTTTAGTACCACATCGGTTATTTCCTAGAAGTACCTTTTATGTAAGCCTATAAAAAGACCCCTAGACTTCTTTTTAGATTATTATTGAATGATTAAAATTTTCACAAATTTTCAGTTAAATTTTTGAGTTTTATTTGCTCTTGAGTTTTGGGTGTGAAGCCCATGCAAGGGGTGAAAACTCAGAATTCTATCCAGTTTCCTAAATCCAAATTTTAAACCCTAGTTTCAAAATTTGATATGATCCAAATTTTATATTAGTACTCTTTCTCGTTGTTGTGTCTGTGACTTTGCCCCAACTCGTAGAAGTTTCACATCATGTTGGCTAGCTCGTGCAAAAAACTTAATCAGTTCTTTCTTGGAGCCTTTTGAACTTCCAAGTCTTGTAGCCAATCTACCAAAAGCCATAAAGGCTTGGATGATGCTGTACGCTTCTTTTATTCCCCAAGAAAAGTTAACGAAAAATAACAGCAACCAAACGGTCCTAAACAAGTAACATCAGTATCAATACTGTACATACATGCCTTTAGTTCTTTTTCTTTTTGTGAATGCTTAATGATTAATTCATGAGGTTAGTGAGTAATCCTTGAATTAGCAAATTAGTAATTCTTTGAAAGGCCCGCAGGAGAAGCCTTTATTTCGGAGGTCTATAACAGACTATTAACTTGACGTCACAAGGATAAAGTAAGCCAAAAACCAGAACCAAGCCACGATCATTCATAAAATTATGTATTATTTACTTTTTAAAGCTGATCCTTGGAGAAACATTTGACTGAGATAAAGCTCATTAATAACTTAAAATCTATTTTGAATAATTTAAATTTGTGCATCCCACTAGATATTATGCACCTCTTCTATGACTCAAAAGTAAGGGGGAAGATTATCCATCTATTAAGATTGGCTCTCATTAGGTGGAGATAGAGTTTATAGATATTGTAGAAACACTATAAATTTTGTATTTGTGTCTTGTGCAATTAAATTCAGCTGGAGAAATGAAAGTCTGTCATTTGTTGTTTGTTCTTCTGGCTACTCTGCACATTTGGCATATATACACATTGCTGGTCACTTCTTCTCGTAAACTATAACTAACACTGTATGGTTACCTTGCCGTGATATATTTTACAGGTATCTTTCTTTTCTGGAAAACCTTTCATATAATACCGTATACCTCTCTCATCCATTGCCAGTAGCTTCCTAAAGCACTGTGGATGGTGCAAAATAGTGTTGGATCTTCATGACTCTTAGCTGGGGATAGAGACCCAAATGTGTCGGTGAGCTGGGATTGCACCAATCATCTCTTATCTCTACACTTAAATATATCACCTCTTTTGGACACGTACATCTGTCGTAGTCTTGTCATAAAAACGAGTAGGCGTGGACTCTGATGGAGTTATGACATCAATTGGTTCTTATGGGTTACAGCAGTTATAGAGATCATGTGAAGCCTCCAGCATCCTTAATGTCTTTACCTTGACAATTGTGACTCTATCTCCTTATTTTTCCTCCCTTAACCGCTGAACATTATGACCCTGTTCGTTCATGACAAAGTCACTGTCAAGCCACCAGGCAGCTGGTTAGTTACTATGCATTGTTCTTTTATAAAAAAAAATTCACTGTATTCGTTAAAACTGGTGAATAGTTTCATCCCGTAGATTTATGAACCGAAGGGAATCTCTGGGCCCCCGGTAACTACTAGATTTCTGTTACTGTCTCGACATCTTTATTCGTTAAAACTTGTCTTTAATGTCTAAAATTACCTCAGTTTGCAATTCCTTAGATTCTGTCAGTTTACAGAAGCAATACCTTGACTTCATATTCACCTTCTGGGCATTGATTATTGTAACATGATGGCACAGTATGGGATGACAAATTCTTTCTTGTTTTTGTCGCCGGGGGGCAGTTGAGATGAGCCCCAGTTTCCGATTCTGATCACAGAGTTCAGCCCCACAGCCTAGGCTAGAACTATACAGGAGAGGTTAGAAGTTGTAGATTGAAAGAGTCAGCACAGCAAGCAGAATGGATGCAGGGCGTGTGGCGGTTGTGGTTGTGGTTGTGGTTGTAGTTGGGCCATTACTGCACGCGGAATCCAGGGCCCCTTCTCTCTTGATCTGAGAGAAAAACAGCATCAAATGCCTGCACAAGCCCTTTCCCTACGTGCATTGATGAGAGTTGGTTGGGTTGGCGTTGCTGTGATCTTTCCTTCACCAGGGAGGCATATCATTTGCTGCCTCGCCTGTCGTCGTCCCTCTGCTTTTTAGAGCTTAATCTTCCAATAAATATCTTGCCTTTTTTTTTTTTTTTTATCATTAATGGATGGATTAGCAACGCGGAACACAGGTACAAGGTGACAGCCAATGTTAGTGTTTGATGCTTCCGCATTGATTGATCGATTGATTGGTTCCATGTCTCATTAGACGATGATACATGTGATCGTGAATCATTAGTGTTATGCGTAGAGAGAGGCTCCCCCTCCTCTCCTCTTGTCCGTCTGTCCGGTTTTACTATTTTTTTTTATGGATGCCAGAATTAAGAGCTTGCGGAGAGTTGAAATTTGAATGATAAATTAATATTGAGACCAGTGAAAATATATACAGAATGATAAAAGTTGTATTGATATTCAAAATGAACTATTAATTAAGAACAAAATTATAGTAAAAAACACACTATTATTTTCAGACGGAGGTAGTATTTGGCAACAGTTGAATGCATGCCGTCCGATAAATTCAACGAAAAAATTACCCTGCAATAGTGTACCCTATGACAGAAAACAGGAGGACAATTACAGATAACGCGACGCCTTCAAAGTTGTGGAGACACCATTAGTAGCAAGAGCAGGGAGCAAGACCCAGAAGGGCACTGACCAATTCTCACTAGTTTTCAGTAAGCATCGCATTGATGACCCTGACCAATTCAAAACTACACTAAGCAGTTGTAGCACAAATTTATTTTGTTACGTTTTCGGTGGGTATCTAGATAAAGCGAAAGATCAGAGAGTTGAAACTGATGTCGACAATGTTGATTCTCCCAAAAGGAGACCCATGATAATGGTGGCATATGAGGGCAACCGAGACTAATTCAAGATCAGGCTACTGAATTATTAGCTGGGCCAAAAAATAAAAAGAGGGGAAAAAAAAGGTGTTTTTAGATATCTATTTAAAATCTTCCTTTTTTTGATAAAATCATTATGTTCTTTTTCAAATAACCCTAATGAGTAAGATACCTTTAATCTATGTTAAAGCAAGAAGAAATTATTACATGTATCCGGTACACATCATATGATAAATCTTCCTCTGTTCGCATTTACATCTATAACACACAAGAATTTCTTCAAAGTTGTACAAGAATTTCTTCAAAGTATGGACAACTAAAGAAAGAACGGTTGTGAGGGCATTTCAGTGGTTGTTGATGCATTTGAAAAAGCTTGAGGATGTTGAAGAACTATAAAGAATCTTAAAGATTAAAGAGGAATATATCAAAATAAGGAGTTGGGCTAGGCTATTATTGATAGTATTTGAAATGCAAATATTATCACTCTAAATTTAAAAATAGAAAACCCTAAAGGAAAAGTATATTCTCGATTTAACCACAATCAAACTAAATTTCAAAAATATCAACATATTTTACGCATACATGACGAAAATTAATCAAATTTTATGTCGGTTTTGAAACGTTGATTTCGTCACCACTTAATCGATAAGTAAGATATGTCAACAAATTTTAAAAATTTTATTTCTATGCAGTTAATGAGTGTTAAATCACACCTAGCAGAATAGATTTTCTATTATAATTTCATATTTTTAAATTTGAGATGATAATCGACATAGTACCGAATGCCAACTCAGAAAAGAAAAGATCTTAGAGAGCTGAAAAGGACGGCAAAGACGAGGACAGCCATGCTTACTGTACTGTTTCACTGCATGAGCGAAGCCAGCTGAGCTTGTTTCCCAATCAAGAGAGTGACTAACGAAAGCAAACAGTATAAATGACATTGAAGTGTCATTGTACACAATTAAATGAGACACATTGGAGGACAGAGCCCTCTTTAAATACAATAGACGTGGTTCAAGCCCAGATCAGACCACACATTAAATTGACTCGAACCGGAATCAATCATCTTTTACAACACGCGCGTTACGCTACATAATTCTTGCAGCTTAATATATTCGCAAGGCCAAACTTATCTGAATCTAGGCTAAATTAAGTTTTTTTATTTTTTATTTTTTTTTTATACTTTTGTGAATTTCAGAGAAAAACAAACAGACTTACATAATATAACTAAAAGAGAAATTTTTTTTTTTCTTTTTTTACAAAACCAAAGAAACAAAACCTAGAAAAAGGAAAGAATTAACTCCACATGACATTTCATTATTGCAATATGTATGGGGACAAGGTGATTTCGTTTTTGTACGAGATTTGGTGTCTTTGGGATTAAGATTGTTGTATTCCTCACAATTTAGTTAGTGAGTATCTGCCAATGAAGCCTGGCATACTAATAAAAGAATGAGAGTGGGTTGTGAGGACTCTCAGATTTAAATTTGGCTATGGTTTTATATTTAAAAAATAATTACTCATAATACTAAGGATGCAAGTGGGTCAGGTTAACTCGAATCAAACCCATGACGTTATGGGTTGGCAAATGCCAACCCGAAAGAAGTTTGGGTTGGGTTTGGGCTGACCCTTCGTCAACCCGAAGCTGAACTTTTCTGAGATATACATGTAATATGTATATTGTATATAATAATAGTATAAAATCATAAATACTTTATATACCAAGCCACATATATATAAATAAATATATAACCTGTCAAATTACCTTTAGTTGTTAGTACCAAGCGAACCCGAATGGAACCCAAACATGTGTTGGGTTCGGGTTGGGTGTTTCATGTTCGGGTTTGGGTATGGTTTTGGTCATCAAACCCGACCCAATTGCATGCCTACATAATACGCTGGGACTTCTTATTTACTTTTCCATACTATTTTTGTGCTTGCAACTTATCACTATTTATTTTTGTGGGGTTGGGCACAACAATAATCATTTTTCTCCTAGCCATTAATACATATATTATCTCTTTTCTATGTCTACTGTATAAATAAAATATCAGAAACAGAAAACGGAGCCATTGCAGCGATAAAAATTCATGTTATTAAGTGGTGTCATGACTTTCAACTTTTATTATTCTTCTTAATTGAATGTGGGATTTCTCTTTGATGCACTTTGTTTGTCCTTGTACTAAGAACTTTCCAACTTGTACTAAAGAGAAGTAAAAAGAGGAGAATTGAGAAAAAAAAACTAGCCTAAAAAAAACCAACTAGGGCAAACAACTAGCCAGTAGAGAATTCACACTTTTTATCCTCAACTCTCTCTCACTATCAAATTTACTTCTTCTCTTTCAAAATTTCTGTTCTTTATACCAAGTTTTTGGCCTCCCAACGTCCACATGACTGCACGTTATATCCGCGCGGCCTTAAATGCCTTCAAACCAACTCGCAACCAAAACCAAATCCATTCACAGTTTAATCCTCTCTCTCTCTCTCTCTCTCTCTCTCTCTCTCTCTCTCTCTCTCTCTCTCTCTCTCGCCGTTGTATATACTCTCCCTCCTCCTTCCTATATAAACCCCCGTGAGTTCTTTAATTTCCTCACCACCAATTCTTATCTCTTTTGTCTTGCGCTCTCTTCTCTCCTTCAACCACTCTCACTCCAAGAAAAATGGCCAAGTGCAGTGCATTGCTCATTGGAGTGGGGTGGCTGTTGTTGGCTTGCAGTACTGTGAGTTGTGCCCCTCAGGTCCCTTGCTACTTCATCTTCGGTGACTCTCTGGTCGACAATGGCAACAACAACAACATCGCGTCGCTGGCCCGTGCGAACTACCAGCCCTACGGCATCGATTTTCCGGCGGCCCGACCGGGAGGTTCTGCAATGGGATGACCACTGTTGATGTCATTTGTAAGCCCCTCGCTTCCACCATTTTTTAGAACAGTAAATATTTCATATTTTTAGAGTTCAATTACCGCTTAAGTTTTCAAATACTAATACTTGTAACTAAGTTAGAAAATAGAAATGGGGTTTAATTTCTTTTCTTTCATTTTCTTTCTTTTTTTTGTTGGAAATTACTGTGGAGTCTGTACTTGGTTAGTTAGTTAGTTATATACGTGCAGTCATGCAAAGTGCTGGTTGTCACTTGTGAGCTACAGAGATTGCACACTGTTCAAGGCTTACCTCATCATATTTCGGCTCTATCTTCAAAAGAAATTTAAAAAATTAAAAGAGAATTTATGTTTTTTGTTCTACTGCTTTTCTTGACATTTTTTTTTAAATTTTATTAGTTTGTAGGCTAATCTTGTTTGCATGGTGGAGGAGTTGAAATCACCTGAATTTATGGTTTTTGGTCTCTTTTATAAATCACACGTCTCCATCTAAATCTTGGTGTATATTATGTTGGAAATAAGAGGATCCCCACTTTTGTTTTTTTGTTAAGTTAAAGGATCATCACTTCCCTAAAATTTTTGCTTCATTTCCTTTGTGCCATTAGATGGTGACCCATTGACCAAATCTAACTTGGGTTTGGAGTAAATGTCAGTGTTGCAAAGCACAAATCAAGTAGCCCATAATTTACTCGAACTAATCCCTCTCCTTTATTTATGAAGTTTTCGTCTTGGACTGCAATACAAAAATATTTCTACACACCAAGAGCAAAAAAAAAAAAAAAAAAATTTATTGATCAACATTGCATGTTTTCTTTTTGGTAAAATTGCAGGTAATAAAATAAAGGGTTACATGAATTTTTACGCAACAATTTAATACCACACAGTGCCAACCACTCACATTTATTCATGAGCTATGGTGATGGTGTGATTCAAATAGAGTCAAGTCATGTTGTGTACTGTACCAGTATCATGTCAAGTCATGCGCATTAACTAAGGTTGGGTCCAAGGTTGGCTCGAATCCCCAAGGGTGGCTACCTCTGTACCTCAATCTTCACCGGGTTGGGTGCCAAAAGTTCAAACTTGGATCATAAATAACCAGCAACTGTAACAATAAATTCTTTTGCCCTCTGATCTCTTTTCAGAATCATAATTTTCGCAAATTTCTGCATTATTTTATGCAGCTAAACTTCTGGGTTTTGATGACTTCATCCCGCCGTATGCAAGCGCGAACGGCGATCAACTCCTCACTGGTGTGAACTTCGCATCTGCGGCCGCTGGAATTAGAGATGAAACAGGAAGGCAGTTGGTATGTTCCAGTCTCCTGTACCTGCTAAATTTTGTCTAGGTAGTTTCTGTTGGGTTGGAGTGAATGTAACACGTGAGAACGCTCTTAGTTTTTTCTTTCTTTTGTGTTGATTTTAGTTTATATGTTTAGTCTCACAGTTGGGAGGAGAGATGAGAAGGAGAGCGGTTTATGTTCCATTATTTTCTCATCCTACTTGTTTTGAGTTGTGAGTTTTGGGTCGGGTTAATCACACATGCGCGCGCCCACGTCCGGCGCGGGTGCGATGTGGCGTGCGTGCGGGCAAGTGAACCCTCGTCAATTTTTTCATTTTGACTCACTCTAATTAATTTTGACCGTTTTATGCCTGTTTGGTTAAGGGTGGAAGTGAGGAAGTGAGGAATTGAGGAAGTAGGAACTTGAGAATTGGTTAGTAAGTTTTCCAGTGTTTGGATGTTGTTAGGAAGTGTGATTTAAAAAATATTTTATTTTCCGGTGTTTGGATGGTAATGTGAAAGTGAAAGTGGAAAAGTTGACCACAAAGTTGACCGTAAAATAATATTAAAATAAAATTAATTAAGAAAAATAAAAATAGACTGTAATTAGAATCCAAGTGAGATTTATATGGTAAAAAAAATTAACTGTTTTGTGCTACAATTTATTACAAATGTGATTTATATGACCACAAATTAACTGTAGCACTCTGAAAGTGAGGAAATGGTTGTGTAAAAGAAAAAGATAGGTTTTCTTATTTTTCTTTTCCGGTGTTTGGATAGACAGGGAAGTGATTAATTATACTTCCCTATTTCCTTACTTCCGCCCTCTTCCTTGCAACCAAACAGCAGCGTGACCCTAATTAAGCTTAAGAGACTAATTAAAATGGGTGATTAAAACGGGTCTTAAATGGCCTCTAACAGACTAATTTCTAAAGCCTATATAAGGATGGAAAACAGGAGAGAAAAAGCACAGCAGCAGAGCAACTGCAACGAAAAACCTTATTCTTTTCTCTTCGTTCTCAGTTTTCATTTTAGTTTTTTATTTTTGCGTGCAACATTTCAAATTTAAGCAGAGACTCTGGCTTACGCTCATGTCGGGTGCTGGTATCTTTCCGGGTAGCTTTTACCGCTAGTTGACCGCGAACGATCCACGCCCAAACGATAGGGTGGGCCTCAGCATTCTAGGGCAATAATTTATCATGACTGCTCTATTACGGACCAGAATTTTTTTTCTCGTATTTATTTATTTATATTACTATATTGCGGCATAATCTATTTTAGATTTATGACTTAAACACCTCATTTAATAAAAAAAAATTTACAATACTTGAAATTCTAGGAAAAATATAGTAAAAATCTCGAGAGTAGAAAAAAAAAATTGAGAGTATTTTTAAGCAAAACACTAATAGTTCACTGTAGTTTTAGAGAATCAGCCTTCTTTTTTCTCTTGCAGGGAGGCAGAATCAGCTTCACAGGGCAGGTGCAGAATTACCAGTCTGCAGTGCAGCAGTTGGTGAACATACTGGGAGACGAAGACTCGGCAGCCAACTATCTCAGCAAATGCATATTCTCTGTCGGTATGGGCAGCAACGACTACCTGAACAACTACTTCATGCCCAACTACTACTCGACCAGCGGCCAGTACACGCCTGACCAGTACGCCGACGTCCTCATCCAGCAATACTCTCAGCAAATACGGGTGCACCCTCTACTTTCGCTGCCATTCTTAACAATCTTGGTCACTGGTTGCGTTTGCTGAACTGATGCGTTCGCTTGTCATGCAGACTCTTTACAACTATGGCGCGCGAAAGGTGGCCATAATTGGAGTTGGCCAGGTCGGCTGCAGCCCGAGTGAGCTAGCCCAGTTCAGCGACAACGGTGTCGCTTGCGTCGACAGGATCAACAACGCGTGCGCCATGTTCAACACTAGACTGAAACAGATGGTTGATCAGTTCAATCAGCTGGATGGTGCACATTTCACCTACATCAATGCTTATGGGATCTTCCAAGATATCCTCAGGAAACCTGCAGCTAATGGTGCTCATCTTGACTATAATTTGCAGTGTGTTTCATCAAAACTGTCCTTTTTTTTTTTTGCTTGTTTATTATTTCCTTTTATTTTACAGGGTTGGCTGTTACCAACAAAGGATGCTGCGGGTGGGAAGAAACAATGGCCAGATCACCTGCCTTCCCTTGCAAACACCATGCCAGAACAGAAACCAGTATCTCTTCTGGGATGCCTTCCATCCAACTGAAGCTGCCAATGTCATCATTGGCCGGCGATCTTACAGCGCGCAATCTTCGTCTGACGCGTACCCCATGGACATTCGTCACCTCGCTCAGATCTGACTCTCGATTGTATAAGATTTCGATTTTACGAATTATAAGAGCTACAATCATTAGATTTGCATTTTGCATTTTACAGTGTGAAGATTTCTGGACTTCATCTCCTTCAATAATGCTGTGGCTTTGGGGAGGTGAAGGTACTGTGTGTGTGTCTGATAGTGAGGCTCAGTTTTCTTGTTAACTGTAATTTTGGGTAAGTGAATTTGGCATAAGATCTTTCGTGATGATTGTTAATTTGTAATTGAGTAAATCAATGTACTTGTTTGAGCTGAACATACCACTGAAACAATGTATTTTAAGTGCATCACTGCTTGAGAAATCTGAGTATTTTGAGTGCATCAAATATGGATGTAATATGTTCATTGCTTGGTCTATGAGATCCAGACTTCCCAGTGCCAAATAAGAAGTTTACGACAACTATTTCCAGAACAGAAATTTTGAAGAAGAAAAGGATAACTTGACATACAAGAATTCTCTTCAATTTCAGTATGTACTTCAATTGTGATATATTACAATTTAATTTGTTAGTGGTATCCTCAAAAGCCAACCAATCCATCAAAGATGTTTGTCCACATGAATAAAAAGAGTCATCGTTCAACCATGCTCCATTATTCAGTGTTTTTTTTTGCTTCCCTTTCAGCCTACAACAACAAGTTCATATTAACATTCCGCCATACGGCGTATTCTCCAAAAACAAATAAATAATAAATATTAAAAAATGGGAAAAAAATATTATCTAAATTCTTAAGGCAAATCTTACCGCTTTGACTACCATTTCGAAAGCATCTGGTCCATATTTCTCAATGTACCTCTCCACCGATTTTCTGGCATCGAGGCTCATCAACTGCAACACCTTCCTCCTCTGTTCCTCGGGGTAGCTTGGGCTCACATTAGTTCCAATCTTCACATACTTCCTCACGAAATTCTCAAAAATGTAAGCAGCTCCATTAAACTTCGGTAGCACCAACCAGAGAGACCACAAGCTTCAAGTACGGCCAAAGTGGAAACCTATCACGCACATGTGAATTCAAAGCAATCAAATGCTTCATATCTCTTAGGAATTGCTAGCTGAGAATGAAATTATAAGATGACATCTTAGTCATTACCACTGTAGTACTGTCTGACAGGAGAGTTCGAAAAGGGTGATCAACGAATACAACCCAATATGTTAGCCATTGCTGGTCATCCAGAGAAGATGGGGTTTCTATCGCACAAATTGATGCATATCTGGGTCATACATAACGCACGCAAATAGTTAGTGGATAAGACTTGCACAACTTGTTGAAAAGTATTTTGTAGATTCGTTTTCCTTTCCCAAATAAAATTTTGAAGAATTTTGTAGGAGGATATTTGATCACTTACAGAGGATAAATCAGCATCACTCCTGGGCTGGTTGTTCAAAACATGTAAAAAGAACTGTTAGTGATAGTTATCATGCATAGGCGTAAGTAACGAATCGCTAATGATCTGATTGGGATTTAAACATGCACCATTGCACATAATACAAAATAGGTACTCACCGGATAAGTGCATCGAGATGCCTAGCAAAAGCCTTAACAACACCCATACTGTTGATGGATTCTGATATGCTGCACAAATGTCAAATCTGAAACTTTAAGATGATAATGATATTGGAGAAACGCAGTGCCATTTTTATGGGGGATGGGAAAGAGGAACACAAACAAGTAAAGCATCGATTTTCCTCAAAAAATATAAACAAGTAAAGAATTTAATGGACCTGTTTCAAGTCTTCTTTCCTCCAAGAAAAGCAGGGATAAAGGAGCTGAAAAAGTGAAACAAGTATTATGCACACAAGGACGTCTCCTTTTTTTCCCCCCTTTTTTAAGTAGAGGCAAGGTCCATGGAACAAGCTAAAGCAAACAAATATGCAAGGATGATAGACTGGAGAATTGATTCTTACCTGATGGCTGCGTCAATTGATCGAGAATGGTTCCAAGAACGGAGGAGAATGCATACAGTCTTTTGAGTTTGCCGCACCCAGTCAAGAGAAACTGAGGCTAAAGATATCACTCGATAGTTGGGATTAGTGTAAACATGGATTCTCCCAATCATAACCAAATCCCAAATCAAGTAAGCCATTGATTGCTAAGAGTCTAAGGCTCAAGCCTTTATATAATGATTAGAACTAGACTACTATTATAAGTAGGACTAATACATCACCTCAAAATGTATAACAGAGCATTCAAATTGAAAATTCATAATAGAGTACCCAAAACTAATGTATCTAAGTGAATAAATCATCAAACATTTCAACATGCTTTTCCTATTCATCAAGCAACCACAAAGCGGACACCATAGAAATAAGTAAATAAGATCTGTATATCCCTTGAAGAGTAAAAATCCACCCCCCAAAGGAAACAATAATTTGTACAGACACTTGATCCTCATAGATACTCAATCCTACCTTCCGCTTTGTTTTCTAAATAGTAACTGAGAAAAGGAAGAACAAGAGCATCTGAAACATTTTAAACAAAACAATTTCTTATAGCGTCTTCTCTAGCCTTTTTCAAGCAGTAACTGCTTGTCATCAATGTAAATCGTTCGGGGAAAAAACAAAGCCACAGGGCAACACAGCTAACCATAATTTCCATGAACTGCTGCATGAGAATATATGCACTCATCAATAGAAAGCTGAGGGAAGAATGACTGCTCACCAGGCATGAAAATTTCTAGGGGCAACCAAAGGATGATGACTGGCTAGATAAATCTGTGCTTCTGTCGGAAGCTGCAACAAAGCATGCTCTGCTGAGGCAGCAGTACATATATCAATGATGGATGAATTCATCAGTAGTGATGCAAGTTTCACCTGGTGACCATGTCTGAGGTCAATGGTGGATGACTCCTCCGCAAATGTACTGAGTGTGCTGGTTCAGATGGTGAGCGTGCAAAATTCACAACTTTGGATAAAATCCAGTGGCGCAGATAATACCATCTCAGTTGTCCGACTCTTTCCAGAAAATCTCAAGGCAGCCCAGTTCCTCCCTCATGTAGGATAACAACACACTCCTCTACACATTGTTCTAGATAACCCACAGGTTATTTCACAAGTTCTCAGCATCCCAAAACTGAACAACCCTCTGGACCAACGGAATAGTACTTCTGAACAATGATGTTTTATGAAAAATAAAGCTATCATCCCCTGCAAGTAACAATGTTACACAACCTACAAAACAAAATACTATGCAAGGTAACCTGGAATTTTTCTTCAACCAGATGAAAGGCCTCAACTGTAAAGCAACATACAAAAGGTGGAATTCAAATATTTGGATCTACTAAGACATCCTTGTAGATTTGTGAAACAAGCATTTGGATTGTTGTCTTGTTGGAGATTGAATTGCATACCTGACTCGACGCTTAATTCCATGCTATATCCCCTCATTTCTAAATCTCAACATCAATTGGATGAAGAACTAGCAGGACAGATATATTCAGGAACTGAGAGGGACTTTCTACCATCTGTATAGACTTGATCTGGAACTATGAAATAGGGTTCCTGCTTGAATGTCATCCCACTCATTCCTTCCAGTAAAACAGAAGATTGACATAGTGATATGGAAAGACAGAAGAGTTACATTCAACTGTTTGATACGGATATGCAACCTAGTGCACTCTGGCTCGCCTTGGCACTCTATGCAGAAGAATTGACAGATTAATATTACATACATGGGAGCCTATAGTAGATCATATGTAGATATGTAGCTATTACCCTGATGACCAAAGAAATAACTAGAATCTAAACATTCACTAAAAAAATTTAGTGCATTGAACAAATAAATGTATTATTTCCATGAATCTCATGCAGTTGAACATCACTCTTTTGTGAAAACATCTTAAAGCAAAAGAACTTCTGGATTTACCCTTGATTGATCAGCAATAAATCGAGATGGTTCACTCAGGAAGCAAAGTAACAAGTAGAAATGCCCATGCAGTGGAATAATCTTCTTGTGAAATACTCCTGGCTGAAATTTTCATTGAACATAAAATATTTAAGCAGTATGAAACTGCATAAATAACTTAAAACATTTATTTAAAATATCAGTGTACGAACGAATTATTACTGAAATATATTACACTCAAATCACTTCTCTTTGTTCACATAATTATGATAACAGTAATTATAAATGCATGACATATGCACATATGTACCTACTTACATGTATGTATGATTCACGCACATGCACAAGTGCATGCATAGGCACACTGATGTAGAACTAATTTTAAAATGGAAAAAAATATTTTTTTTTATTAATTCGGGAATCTGCACTCGGATGATCTGTCACCCACTCTCACAAATTAGCATGCAAGATATTTAAAGAGCAATGCAAATCAATATGCAAAGCAAAAGAGTTTTTAAATTGATTTCAATGAACTATCCAGCCAAATAGTCTAGCTGGCTTTTTATAAGCCACATACAAAAGGAATTCCCCCATCCTAAATGACGTGGGTCTAAAATGAACTACTAAATAGAGAAAAGAGCCTATCAATAAAGAAAATAGCCTAAAATAGAGAGAGTTGCGCTTCTGCACACGTAAGTCCTCCATGTTCCCGAACTAGACGCATTCCCATCAACTCTCTTCGGCTTCGAAAAATTCACCTCTGGAGAATGGCGATAATGAAAGTTATGTAGAAAGCTCTGGATTTAGTTGCATAATCTCCTCGGCCCGCAACCAAGTGCAATCGAAATCGGGTTGTTCACGCCAACAGACCAAATAGCGATGGTAGGTGCCATCAGCGGTGTCACGCCCCGCTGCTCAAAATACACAAAATTTGGGTACGTGACAAGAGTCGGCGACGTATTTTCAATTAAAATACGCTAAGCCTCAATGTAGTAAATCAAAACATAAAGTTCACAATTTATTCCAGCATTCAAAAGCAAGTACAATAATGTCTTGAAAGTTCATTTATTATAACATAACAGAATGAAAGCAAAAATACTAAGGATCCTCACAACTGAAACTGCTGATGGTCTACTGAAGATCTGCAACGCGCTCAAAGTACTCCTGGTCCTGCAATGTGCTCAGATCTGGATCTGAGCATAGCAAACTCAGGGTCGTCAATAAGCGACCTAGTGAGTGGTAAAATAAAAAGGGAAGAAATGCACATGCATGGTAATGTAAAAGCATATGAAAAGAAAATATACATGATAAGAGTGAACAACATGCCAACAAGAAATAAATAATAGCTAAATAAGTCAGTGATATAATCAAAGGTACCTCAGGTCATGATATAATCAATGTCTATAATACATGCAAGTCAGAATGTCAAGTTCAGTTTATAGTATCAATAGAAGAATTCAGTTTTCATTATTAATTATGTCACGAACACCAATTGCCACATGTAATAGACGCATCCCATACTACGCCCTATTACACGTGCCAATCGAGGTCCTCACTTATTGAAACTGATCGGTTTGGAGACATTGTCTGTGTTTTAGGTGGGTCCCGTGCATACCCGGGACCACGGCCCAGACTCCTGGCGCTGAACCAGGACCTACCAGCAAGGTAGTCAGGAACATGTATAACAGGAAACAGGTACATGTATACATGTATAACATGAACAGGAAACATGACGGGGTGCCAGTCACCCCACGGGAACCCTGCAGTGGAACCCTCTTTCGGCTGCGCAACCTAAATCCTAGGTCCACCCAAAATACAGACGCTGTCTCCTCCATCAATCTCCCCAATCCCAGTGTAAGTTATTTAATTTAGTTGTCAGGATTATTAATGTACATGTTACCTAAATCTACTGGGATAACTCGGTAATAGTGATAGTAACAACATAGCAGCGAAATCGTGATACATGTATAACAGATATAATATGCCGGTGAACATGATAAACAGGATGAGGTTGTTACCGTCTAATAATGTTTTTCCCAGTAGTTGGATAACATGAACATGATGGTCATAAATGTCATTCAGGTGTGTCATAGTAGTAAAGTCCTAAACCGGTGTCATGTAGTGATCAAAGAGGTCCTTATCAATAATAAATGTGCTTAGTTGCATACATGAATACATAAACATGCTACAAATGATACATGCAAATATTCATAAAAATAATGAATTTTCTAAGTACTAGCACATTAGTTTAAACAACATAATTAGATAGTAGATAAAATCCTTCTTCACAAGAATTCTTGTGAGCTGAAGGAGGAAAAAGCACTCACCTGCGGTAGATCTCATCCAAAGCACTGCAAAATCCTAGAATCCCGGAAAATCTACACAATTTATTTCAATAGAAATTGTTAGGATCTTTTATTTATTTAATCCTTATTAATTAACTTAAGGTTGGGAGTATGATCCTATGAATTACATGAACTTAATAGGTTTACTTTATCAAATTTTAAATTCTCCATTATTGGGTTTTTAAAACTTTTTAACAGTAATTTTCTTAACGGGTTCGAATTTACCATTTAACAAAACTGACTTTAAAGAGGGTAATTTGATTTAATTTTTGTTGCTATTCTTCTGAAAATTTTATCAGGAAAGTAGAGACAGTGCAGACTGTTATTATATTTTTCTCTCTATTTTTCTTACTTTTTAACTAATTATTTTAATTATTTTTTCTGCAGGTTTACAAGTCTGGAATTTACTGTTGGGTCGGGTTGTTGTACGGGTGTGGATCCAGAAGAGTACAACCCATGCAAAAGCTGGGCTGAAAGCAACAATGGGTCTTTGTAATATATATATATATTTTTTTCTCTTAACTATAGCAGCCCAGGCCCCTCAGTCCAGCCGGACCACTCTCAGGCCGGACCAGGCCAGGCCCAGGCCTGGTCCAGATTTTTTTTTTTTTTTACACTAACAGGGCCTTTGGGCCCTGGCTATAGCCCAGGCGGCCTTGACCGGGCCAAGCCAGGCCGGTTCTGGCCCAGCCAGGCCAGGCCAGGCTTGGCCTGGATAAATTTTTTTTTTTTTATTATAGCAAACACAACCCGGGCCTGCCAGGCCCGGGCTAGGCCTGGCCATCTGGCCAGGCCGGCCAGGCCCTGCACAGCAGGGCACAGCCCTGCTGTGCAGTGCAGCGCCTGCTCTCGGCTTGGCCGAGAGCAGGTGCAGAATTTTTTATTTTTTTTGTTTTTCTTTTGTTTTCTAAAAAGTATATATGCTAAAGAATAATTTAGCATTCTAATTGGTTTTCATGTGATTGATCGTGGAGTCAGTAGTTATTTACAGTAAATTGATTATGCAAGACGATGTGCAGATTCATGAACAATATCAGATTTTATAATTGAAATAACCTTTATGCCAAAAGATGCAATAGAACAACATTTTCAATTACCAGCCTTGTTGTTGTGGAACAATGTGAGTTACATGAGCTTATAATTAAGAAATCCTCATGATTTGGTCATTCATAATTTATACCAATAAGGGAAAAAAAGAAGTATTTTATTGTTAATGGTGATATATGTTCTGAAATAAAAATAGACTCAAATACCAACTATTATAGCCAAATTTCTTTTCTGAAGTCATTAGGGCAAATATCCACACAAATTCATACTATTATTATTGTTATTATTAAGAATTTTCAGTTTCATAAAAAGTACTTTAAATCATGATACGTTCTTAGGATTTAATTCATAAAAATTAACTATTTACTTACTTGGATTTAGCCTGCTTCTAAATCCCACGCCTCCTACTCAATCTTCACGCCTCGGAACCGTTCTCCGTCACGATCAGCTCCAACTCCAATTCCAACTCTAAGGGGGTGAACAGGATGAGAGATGATGGGCTAGGAGTTCTTTCTGCTTGTCGCTCTTATTTTTTTATTTTTAACGGAGGGAAGAGAAGAAGGTTATGGATAAAATCTTTTAGGATTTTTAGAAATCAGGTTGTTAAGATGTGAATCTAAGTTGTTAAGATAATATATTCCTAAAGATCTCTTGAGATCTTACAGTTAGATATTTAAATCTTAAATTTGACCTTGGGTTGTTTAAAATAATTTAGCCCTCTTACTTAACCACACGCCAATGTGACATTATGGTTAAGGCATTTGGACTAGGTACAAAGGAGTCGAGTTCGAAACTTGGTATAAACATATATATATATATTTTTTGTTTTATTATTATTATTATTATTATTTTTTTTAGGCATAAAAATAAGAGTATTACATTCTACCCACCTAATAAGAAAATTTCGTCCTCGAAATTTAAATTCAGGCGGGGAAAGAAATATACCTAATCATCACAGAAAAGGTGGGGATAGCTATCGCGGATGACATCTTCTCGCTCCCATGTCGCTTCTCCTGGAGGTCGATTGCCCCAAGATACCAGAACAAGTGGAATAATCTGCTTCTTCAATTCCTTGGTAGTCCGATCTAGGATAACTGTAGGCCTCTCAGTGTAGGATAGGTCCGGTCTAAGTTCCAACTCAGAATGATCCACCACATGACTGTCATCTCGGATATACCTCCTCAGCTGAGAAACATGGAAGACATCATGCACGCCATCTAAAGATGGGGGCAATGCTAGCCTATAAGCCACCGCTCCCACTCGCTCCAAAATCTCAAAAGGTCCTATAAACCTGGGACTCAGCTTCCCCTGTTGCCGAACCTGATTACTCCCTCGTTGGTGATATCTTTAAGAATACTTTATCTCCAATCTCAAACTCCAGTGGCCTTCTGTCCAGATCTGCCCATTTCTTCTGTCTATCCTAAGCTGTCTTGAGGCGTTCTCTGATAATCTTAACTTTCTCCACTGTCTGAGTTATAATCTCTGGTCCCAGTAGCCGCCTATCACCAATGTCGTCCCAACACAAAGGAGATCTGCATTTCCTTCCATACAAAGCTTCAAAAGGCGCCATCTTAATACTAGCCTGGTAGCTGTTGTTATAATCAAACTCCGCCAAGTGTAAATGATCCTCCCAAGATCCCTTGAAATCTAGCATGCATGCCCTCAACATGTCTTCAAGAATCTGAATCGTCCGCTCTGATTGTCCATCAGTCTGCGGATGATATGCAGTGCTGAACTTCAAGCGGGTCCCCAAACTTTCCTGAAGACTCCTCCAAAAGTGGGACAGGAATCTAGTGTCTCTGTCAGATACTATGCTAACTGGCACACCATGAAGTCTCACTACCTCTTGCATGTACTTCTCCGCTAACAACTCGGTAGACTGACCCAGTCTGAAAGGAATGAAGTGTGCTGATTTCGTGAGACGATCTACTATAACCCATACTGCATTATTTCCCTTCTGGCTGCGAGGTAAGGCAGTGACGAAGTCCATAGTAATATGCTCCCACTTCCATTCCGGAATCGGTAGAGGTTGAAGTAGTCCAGCTGTCCTCTGATGTTCAGCCTTCACTTGTTGACACACCAAACACTTCGCCACATACCGAGCAATCTCCCTTTTCATTCCATGCCACCAGAACCGCTGCTTCAGGTCTTGGTACATCTTCGTCCCCCCGGGATGTATGGAATAAGCCGAGCTATGGGCCTCAGCTAACACTTCTTGCCGAATCTCTCCCTTCGGCACACAAATTCTGTTGTCGAAACGGAGCGTTCCATCCACATAGATCTGCATATCTGACCTCAATCCAGCTTTCACTTGCTCCCTGAATTCTTGTAACTTGGGGTCTCTGTCCTGTGCTTCCTGATCTTCTCCAATAAGGTTGGTTGAATCTGTATAACCATCAATTTCCCAGGAGATATTGCTCTCCGTATCACCATCAGGTCCATCCGTCTCATCTCCTCGAATAATTCCTTCTGTTGAGTGATCTGCATTGCCATAGAAGCTTCGGGCTTTCTGCTCAAGGCATCAGGTACTACATTGATCTTTCCAGGGTGATACTGTAGATCAATATCGTAATCTGCCATCAACTCTAACCATCTCCTTTGCCTCATGTTTAGTTCCTTTTGAGTGAAGATATACTTCAAACTCTTGTGATCAGTGTATATCAACACTTGATCTCCCATAGATAGTGCCTCCAAATCTTTAAGGCAAAAATGACTGCTGCAAGTTCTAGATCATGTGTATGATAATTCTTCTCATGACGCTTAAGCTGTCTGGACGCATAAGCTATCACATGACCATGCTGCATTAGCACACACCCCAAACCTCGCCCTGACGCGTCACTATATATGACCATACCTCCAGTCCCGTCGGGCATCTTCAAGACTGGGGCCGTGATCAATCTGTTCTTCAACTCTTCAAAGCAGCAGCACACTCCGCAGTCCATACATACTTCACTCCCTTCTGAGTAAGCTTAGTCAGAGGCCCTGCAATCCTTGAGAAATCCTGCACAACCTACGATAATATCCAGCCAGTCCTAGAAAACTTCTGATTTCTGTCGCTGACTTCGGGACGGGCCAATCCTTCACTGACTGAACCTTACCGGGATCCACCGTGATGCCTTCACCTGAAACAATATGACCTAGAAAAGCCACACTCTTTAGCCAAAACTCACATTTGCTCAGTTTGGCGTAAAGCTTTTCCTGTCGAAGGGTCTGCAACACAATCCTCAAGTGCTCTGCATGTTCTTCTTCATCCTTGGAATAAATCAGGATATCATCTATGAATATTACTACAAATTTATCCAGAAATGAAGAGAATACCCGATTCATCAAGTCCATGAAAATTGCTGGGGCATTGGTCACTCCAAATGGCATAACTAGGAACTCGTAATGACCATAACGAGTCCTAAAAGCCGTTTTCGGAATGTCTTCCTTCTTCACCTTCAGTTGATGATATCCAGAACGAAGGTCCAACTTCGAGAACACCTTAGCTCCACAAAGTTGATCGAATAGGTCATCAATCCTGGGCAAAGGATATTTGTTCTTGATGGTGACCTTGTTCAATTCGCGATAGTCAATGCACATCCTCCTGCTGCCATCCTTCTTCTTCACCAACACACCGGAGCTCCCCAAGGTGAAACACTAGGTCTGATAAATCCTTTATCTGAGTACTCTTGTAACTGCTTCTTCAGCTCTGCAAGCTCCACGGGTGCCATCCGATACGGTGCCTTAGAGATTGGGGCCGTACCGGGAATGACATCTATGGAAAACTCCAGGACTCGGTCTGGCGGCAATCCGGGTAGGTCTTCTGGGAATACATCTAAAAATTCTTCCACCACTGGCTTCGGCATCTCCTCGGCTTCTGTGATGACGCAATCTCCTTGATGCTTCTGTCTGGATGCCTTAGATTCTCCAACAAACTGAAACTCTGGTTGATGCGGAATTCGGAATATTACACTCTTATTCCGACAATCAATTACCGCATGATACTTGCTAAGCCATGTCATGCCCAAGATCACATCGTATCCCCCAGTGTTTATCATAAACATGTCTGCACTAAACTCCCTTCCACAAATCACTACAGAACAAGATTTGCATAATCTACTAGTAGTTATGATCCCATTTCCCGTACTAATCTCCCATGGAGTATCCATTTCATAACAGGGTATAGAATGCTTTGTTACGAAACTAGTAGATATATAGCAATGTGAAGCACCAGAATCAAATAGTGATATGACTGGAACTGAATAAACAAAATGGTACCTGCCACCACCTCCTCTGATGCCTCTGCCTCTTCTGCAGTCAGATTGAAAGCCTGGCCTCTCCCACGACCTGCTCCTGCCCTCCTCTGGGACTGTCTGTACATCTGTCGTGGTGGAGGCAATGGAACTCCTCTACCGCAGGCGCTGATTCCTTTTGGCTGCTTCTGATGCTGGAGCAACGGGCACACTATTCCTCTGATCCTTGAACGGACAGTTCATTAGCTGATGATCTCTAGCTCCACAAGCCAAGCATAGTCTGTTCGCCCTTCTACACTCCCCTCGATGATGCCCCGGTAACTGACAAAATCCGCATACAATTGTCCGCGAGAAGAAGTAAATTGTTGCTTGTTATGTGAAGCTCCGCCGAATCTGGATGTAGGTCTCTAATCACCTGGTCAAAGGGACGCTTCAGCGGCCTTGCCTGCACCTTGCTCTTATTCTCCTTCTCTACCACCTGCTCCAAGCTACGGGCAGCACTGAGAACCTGAGAGTAAGTCCTCAACGGCTGTGTGACCAAGAACTTCTGAATATCCAACCCAGACCTTGCTGGAAGCGGTTAGCCCGATCTTCCTCCTCTGCCACCATGTATGGAGCGAAGCGGCTCAACCTTAAGAATTCCGCAGCGTACTCATCAATGCTTCGACTCCCCTGTTGCAGGTTGATGAACTGTTGTTCCATTTCCCTTCTAGCTGTCTTGGGAAAGAACCTCTTATAGAAGCTGTCCATGATTGCTCCCAAGCGATCGGTGGTTCCAACCGCTCTTCCTCTGCAAGCCACCATGTCCGGGCCACATCTGTCAGCTGAACCTTGACTACCTCGACTTGCTCGTTCTTGGGAACACGAGCTGCAGTTAGAGGTTGGTCATATCAACTAACCACTGTTCCACATCCAACGGCTTCTCAGTTCCAGCAAAGGTGGCCGTTTGCAACCTTCTGAAGTCGGAAATATTGCCGGCTTTGGTTCCCGAGGTGCCGTTGACCTCTCTATGGCCGCTGTGGCTGTCTGTTGAGCTGCCAACAATCCATCTCGAAGGAGTGCTGTCTGTTCCTGTTGAGACTCCATCATGCCACGGAGCACTCCCATCAAATCAGTGGCCTCATTACGAGCAGCAATACGGGAGGAGGGAGGTCGTTGGGCCATTGCTCTGGAACAAAATCAAAATAAAATTTAGGAAAAATATATAGATATGCTTCCAATACACCATAGACATTATTGTACTTGTAGTTGGAGTGTATGATTTTTAACATTGTCGGTAAGAGCTTGGCTATTAACTTAATTATACACCCTAAATATAACCTGGCTCTGATACCAAGAAAACCCTGTCACGCCCCGCTGCTCAAAATACACAAAATTTGGGTACGTGACAAGAGTCGGCGACGTATTTTCAATTAAAATACGCTAAGCCTCAATGTAGTAAATCAAAACATAAAGTTCACAATTTATTCCCATTCAAAAGCAAGTACAATAATGTCTTGAAAGTTCATTTATTATAAACATAACAAGAATGAAAGCAAAATACTAAGGATCCTCACAAACTGAAACTGCTGATGGTCTACTGAAGATCTGCAACGCGCTCAAAGTACTCCTGATCCTGCAATGTGCTCAGATCTGGATCTGAGCATAGCAAACTCAGGGTCGTCAATAAGCGACCTAGTGAGTGGTAAATAAAAAGGGAAGATGCACATGCATGTAATGTAAAGCATATGAAAAGAAAATACATGATAAGAGTGAACATGCCAACAAGAAATAAAAATAGCTAAATAGTCAGTGATATAATCAAAGGTACCTCAGGTCATGATATAATCAATGTCTATAATAACATGCAAGTCAGAATGTCAAGTTCAGTTTATAGTATCAATAAAAATTCAGTTTTCATTATTAATTATGTCAGCGAACACCAATTGCCACATGTTAGACGCATCCCATACTACGCCTATTACACGTGCCAATCGAGGTCCTCACTTATTGAAACTGATCGGTTGGAGACATTGTCTGTGTTTTAGCTGGGTCCCTGCATACCCGGGACCACGGCCCAGACTCCTGGCGCTGAACCAGGACCTACCGCAAGGTAGTCAGGAACATGTATAACAGGAAACAGGTACATGTATAACATGTATAACATGAACAGGAAACATGACGGGGTGCCAGTCACCCCACGGGAACCCTGCAGTGGAACCCTCTTTCGACTGCGCAACCTAAACCTAGGTCCACCCAAAATACAGACGCTGTCTCCTCCATCAATCTCCCCAATCCCAGTGTAAGTTATTTAATTTAGTTGTCAGGATTATTAATGTACATGTTACCTAAATCTACTGGGATAACTCGGTAATAGTGATAGTAACAACATAGCAGCGAAATCGTGATACATGTATAACAGGATATATATGCCGGTGAACATGATAAACAGGATGAGGTTGTTACCGTCTATAATGTTTTTTTCCCAGTAGTTGGATAACATGAACATGATGGTCATAAATGTCATTCAGGTGTTCATAGTAGTAAAGTCCTAACCGGTATCATGTAGTGATCAAAGAGGTCCATTATCAATATAAATGTGCTTAGTTGCATACATGAATACATAAACATGCTACAAATGATACATGCAAATAATTCATGAAATAATGAAATTTCTAAGTACTAGCACATTAGTTTAAACAACATAATTAGATAAGTAGATAAATCCTTCTTCACAAGAATTCTTGTGAGCTGAAGGAGGAAAAAGCACTCACCTGCGGTAGATCTCAATCCAAAGCACTGCAAAATCCTAGAATCCCGGAAAATCTACACAATTTATTTCAATAGAAATTGTTAGGATCTTTTATTTATTTAATCCTTATTAATTAACTTAAGGTTGGGAGTATGATCCTATGAATTACATGAACTTAATAGGTTTACTTTATCAAATTTTAAATTCTCCATTATTGGGTTTTTAAAACTTTTTAACAGTAATTTTCTTAACGGGTTCGAATTTACCATTTAACAAAACTGACTTTAAAGAGGGTAATTTGATTTATTTTTGTTGCTATTCTTCTGAAAATTTTATCATGAAAAGTAGAGACAGTGCAGACTGTTATTTATATTTTTCTCTATTTTTCTGACATTTTTAACTAATTATTTTAATTAATTTTCTGCAGGTTTACAAGTCTGGAATTTACTGTTGGGTCGGGTTTTGTTGTACGGGTGTGGATCCAGAAGAGTACAGCCCATGCAAAGCTGGGCTGAAAGCAACAATGGGCCTTTGTAATATATATATATTTTTTCTCTTAACTATAGCAGCCCAGGCCCCTCAGGTCCAGCCCGGACCACTCTCAGGCCGTACCAGGCCAGGCCCAGGCCTGGTCCAGAATTTTTTTTTTTTTTTTTTTTTTTTTACTAACAGGGCCTTTGGGCCCTGGCTATAGCCCAGGCGGCCTTGACCGGGCCAAGCCAGGCCGGTTCTGGCCCAGCCAGGCCAGGCCAGGCTTGGCCTGGATAAAAAAATTTTTTTTTTTTTATAGCAAACACAACCCGGGCCTGCCAGGCCCGGGCTAGGCCAGGCCTGGCCATCCTGGCCAGGCCGGCCAGGCCCTGCACAGCAGGGCACAGCCCTGCTGTGCAGTGCAGCGCCTGCTCTCGGCTTGGCCGAGAGCAGGTGCAGAAATTTTTTTATTTTTTTTTGTTTTCTTTTGTTTTCTAAAAAGTATAATATGCTAAAGAATAATTTAGCATTCTAATTGGTTTCATGTGATTGATCGTGGAGTCAGTAGTTATTTACAGTAAATTGATTATGCAAGACGATGTGCAGATTCATGAACAATATCAGATTTTATAATTGAAATAACCTTATGCCAAAAGATGCAATAGAACAAACATTTTCAATTACCAGCCTTGTTGTTGTGGAACAATGTGAGTTACATGAGCTTATAATTAAGAAATCCTCATGATTTGGTCATTCATAATTTTATACCAATAAGGGAAAAAAAAAGAGTATTTTATTGTTAATGGTGATATATGTTCTGAAATAAAAATAGACTCAAATACCAACTATTATAGCCAAATTTCTTTTCTGAAGTCATTAGGGCAAATATCCACACAAATTCATACTATTTATTGTTATTATTAAGAATTTTCAGTTTCATAAAAAGTACTTTAAATCATGATACGTTCTTAGGATTTAATTCATAAAAATTAACTATTTACTTACTTGGATTTAGCCTGCTTCTAAATCTCCACGTCTCCTACTCAATCTTCACGCCTCGGAACCGTTCTCCGTCACGATCAGCTCCAACTCCAATTCCAACTCTAAGGGGGGGTGAACAGGATGAGATGATGGGCTAGGAGTTCTTTCTGCTTGTCGCTCTTATTTTTTTATTTTTAACGGAGGGAAGAGAAGAAGGTTATGGATAAAATCTTTTAGGATTTTTAGAAATCAGGTTGTTAAGATGTGAATCTATGTTGTTAAGATAAGATATTCCTAAAGATCTCTTGAGATCTTACAGTTAGATATTTAAATCTTAAATTTGACCTTGGGTTGTTTAAAATAATTTAGCCCTCTACTTAACCACACGCCAATGTGGCATTATGGTTAAGGCATTTGGACTAGGTACAAAGGAGTCGAGTTCGAAACTTGGTATAAAACATATATATATATATATTTTGTTTTATTATTATTATTATTATTATTATTATTTTTAGGCATAAAAATAAGAGTATTACAAGCGGTGAACACTGTCTCGTCCATCAGAATACCCTCTCCTCAATGGGGGGCCTCCTCAATGGTGGTAGTAGTGGTGATTGAATCAGGAACAACTGAGGACTTCTATAAGTCGATACTGGCTTATCTGGTATGGCCACTGGATAGGCCACAGAGTGTGGTAAAGGTCAAGTCATCGACGCTGAACACCGAGTTGATTCCAAGATCACAGAAGATGCCGAGCTCGTAGTTATTAGAATCAAACCTCCTCAATACCCTGTAAGGACTCATACGTTGAGCATGAAGCTTCTTCAAAGTTCCTAGTGAGAACCTCTTTGGACGCACTCAACCATCACATCATCTCTAATAGCAAGCTCCTGCAATCTTTTATGCGAATCTACAATAGATTTATAGTTATTGTTGCTAATAGCAATTTGCCTTCTGATATGCGCGTGCAACTCATGCAAATGTTGTGCAAATAACTCAGCTGATGCATTAGGGCAGTCACCTATGGATATAGTTAGGAGATCTATAGGTTCCTAATTTGGTACCCTGTGACTACCTCAAAAGGACTTAACCTTGTAGACCTATTGATTGAATTGTTATACGCAAACTCAGTTACAGATAAGACCTCATTCAACGTAGTCATACGCTCTCCTAGTCCTACTAAACATCTAAGCAAATCACTCATATTACAGTTTACTACCTCAGTTTGACCGTCAGTTTGAGGATGGTATGCTGTAAAGAATTTAAGCGTACTCCATACTTTCTTCCAAGAGTTTGCCAAAAATAATTCGTGAAGCGGACATCCCTATCAAAAACTATGGACTTGGGTAAGCCATGTAAGCGCACTATCTCCCTAAAGAATAGGTGTGCCACGTGCGAAGCATCTGTCATTTTGCTACAAGGGATGACATGGGTCATCTTCGAGAACTTATCAACCACCACAATAATAGTTATGCTTCCTAAGTATGAGAGGGAGCTCTAAAATGGAATTTATACTGAGATGCTCCCAACGTACAGAGGGAAAAGACAAAGGTGTGTAAAGCCCTTCTATTTTCTATTTTTGGCAACTTGATGCACTTGGCAATGTGACAACTCTCGGAATATCACGCTTGACACTAGGCCAATAAAATCGATCTTCTACCAAGGTAATAATTTTGTCTCAGCTAAAGTGTCCAGCGACACCGCCCGCATGCATTTCTCAAATCAAATAATCCATCAAAGAAGTGTTGGGAATGCATCATCGGGTGCCCCTGAATAAAAACCCATCACAATGGTGAAACCTTCCAGTAAAGTGGGTGGATCCCGAATCAATGAAGTATAAATTTCACCAAGTCTCGATAAGCATGATAATCTTGTATAAGACATTCAAAACTGATCACCTCTGCACTCAGTGCATGTACATGCAAAGTCTTCTATTCAAAGCATCAACAACTTTGTTATCCAGACCGCGCGGTGTCTAAGTACGAAGGTCTCATGGATAAACTCAAACCACTTGATATGTCGGTGCCTTACACGTTTCTGCGAGTTGATATAGCGAAGGGCTTGATGGTCCGAATACATGACGACTAAACAAGTAGCAAATAGTGACGTCAATATCGCAAACTCTGCACTACAGCTACAACTCTTTATCATAGACATCATAGCGTTGCTTTGCCTCGTTTAATTTCTTATTGAAGAAAGTGATGGGATGATTCTCTTGCCTCAACACACCACCTATGCCTATGCCGAGGCATCACAAGCCAAGGTTCAAAGTATCGGCCGAGTCGGAGATGACTCGATGGGCGTCGCGATGATACTGAGACGTAAGTCACCCTAGGCTTTGATTTTTCTCTGACTCGGTTTTGACTCGATCGAATCGGCTGAGTCCCAATATGACTCGAAATGATTCGGCCGAGTCGACCTCGAGTCGAAGAAACATAAAAAGGAAAAAAAAAAAGGAGGATCAAGGCATACCGCCACCGCCGTTTGCCGGCCCGTCGCAGCCAGTCACCCGCCTCCAGGTCAGGTCTAGATGTCCCCCTCCGATCTCTCTATATCTCTCTCCCCTCCCCCCGATCTCTCTCTATCTCTCTTCCCTCCCTCCGATCTCTCTCTCTGTCTCTCTCCCCTCCATCTCTCACCCGATCTCTCTTTCTCTCTCTCATCCAGCCCATGCCTCGAGCCGTCGCCAACCGATCCATTACCTCGTTGTCGCCTCTAAGGGAGAGGGAGGGAGGGAGGGAGGGGAGAGAGTCTCTCTCCCTCCCTCTGATCGTTGTCTCTCTCCCCCTTTCACCCAATCTCTCTCTCCTTTTTCTTTTACTTCTTTTCCTTTTTGTTTTTTAATTTTTAAGTTTTCTTCATATTACCCCTCAAATCTTTCATATTTCTATATTTTTCCCCAAATCATCATATTTCCTAATTAACCCCTCAAAACAAATTTATTTTGGACATGTGATACATAAATTTTGATGTCTACATTTTTCACTATTTGTCGTGATTTTTTCGGAATTTTTTTAGCTTTCATGTAACATTTTGCGGCGTGTATCGCCCGAGACCGATCCGAGACGCCGCGACCGATCCGTCTCAGTGCCCACCGAGTTGGCGGCCGAGACCGCGTCTTTGAATCATATCACAAGCCACCTCAAATATCTTAGAAAAATCAGAAAGACAAAAGATTGGGACAGTAATCAACTTCTCTTTGATTTTCTCGAAAGCTCTAACAGCAGCTCTAGTCTATTTGAACTCTCTTTTCTTAAGACATTCAGTAATTGGAGTCATAATGGTACTAAAACATCTGATAAATTTTCTGCAGAAAGTGGCTAAGCCATGGAAGCTTCTAGCCTCGTGAATTGAATTTGGAGTAGACCAGTCCCTGATGGCCTTAACTTTGTGAGGGTCAACTGTTACACCATCTCTAGATATGATGAACCCAAGGAATGAACGGCTGGGACTAGAAATGCACACTTCTTCAAGTTGACAAATAATTTCTCCTTACGGAGACTCTCTGGCACGCGTGTAAATGAAGAATATGTTTTTCCTGGGTCCTACTAAAGATCAGGATATCATCAAAATAGACGACCACAAACTTCTCCAAGAAAGAACGTAAAATCTGGGAAAAGTCTCTCTAACCCTTGTAGGAGTAAATGAAACAAATCAATGACAGAATAACAAGATAATGGGCTAAGTCACGTCTGACACTATATTTACAACAATATTCGCTCCCACTTTAATGCAATAAGGATTACGTAATTTTCTCTATATGATCACAATAGCAGTCCATAACCAGTATCCTAAGATTTTGAGATGGTATCAGAGAATCACAGTTCAAGATGTCCTAAGTTCAAACCTCATTGTTGCCAATTTAAAATGTCTATATCACCTGAGAGTCATGTGTGCTCCAGAAGTCACTGAACGTGGCCAATGTCCAATGTGAGAGGAAGTGTTAATATCCACTCTTAGCCCATAACTTGTTGGTTTAAGCTTTTGGGTAAAGTGCTGTCTGAGATGATCTTTGTCTACTGGCATGATGGAAAGCACATAAGTAGCAATACAAGGAGGCTTTAGCCACAAAAAGCCTTGTGAATCTTTTGAAGAATAAAAAAATGAAACATAATAGAAAGTAATAAAAGATAGAAAATTAAGAAGTCTGAAAGTTAAAAATTGCATAACAAGTATAGAATTTAAAAAACAAGAACAATCAAAACATTTATCCTAAATTTTTGGGATTGGCCAAATGAATCTTCTTCTTCCTTTTAGCTTATTTAAGGGTCATGTCCTCAGCTAGAATAACAACTATTGTTAAACAAGATCACAGAATAAGACGACAAACGCTAACACAGATATAACAAGGTTCGGAGCAAGTCCTACATTCCCCAACAGCAGCAGAAAGTTTTACTATTTTGTTAGAGAGAAAATTACAATCAGAAGAGATCTGCAAATCTCAAAACCATTTCTCACATATGATAGAACTCCCATATCCCAAATAAAAACCCATGACCACCAGAATCAAACCTTATATCCCTAGAATCGTTTCCCAAATACAGAATTTCCAATAAACCCCTCAGCAAGTTTGGGTATAAGCCCCAACATTCAGTACCAAAAATTTAAGATTCAAGACACTCGCTTTGGTTCGGCTCTGAAAAGGTCTTGTAGCAGTACATAGCTAAAAACACAAACTCGGGTTATGATTCAGGACATCCCAACAACTATCATATTCTGTTTAGTTGCCTCTATCCGTACCCATTTGGCCCTACCTCCAGACTCGTTGGTCCATTAAAAGGAATCTATCACTTCTCCTAACTAGAGCATTTATTGGCCTCTGTTGAACATGCCCCAGCTATCTCAATCAATTCAGTTTCATTTTCATCTTAACGGTCTAACTTATTATTGGTGCACTCATTTGTTATCATATTGCTTGGTGTATTTTCATTCATCCATTAAACAACACTCTTATTTTTACTACACTCATTTTTTTGTGAATGTTGTTTCTTGACTGTTGGTTCTGATCCATATATTATAGGTTTTCTGTCCTATAGAACTTTCTCTTCAATTTCATGGACATACAATCAAGTAAAACTTGAGAAACACTTTTCCACTTTAAACATCTTGCTTTGATGCTATAAACCATGTCTTCCCCAATCACCCCATCTTACTGAAATAATAAATATCAAAATAAGAATATATAATACGTTAATATGAAAAATCTTTTAAATTTTGACGTGAGAGCTAAAGTGCCCAAAGCAGACACAACAAAGGCAGAGGCTTAAGGAGGGTTCATCGGACTTTTTACAACGTCCTTACTCTTAAATTAATTTACAATATGTTAGTATCTTTGTTCAAACTAATTATAAGATATCTAAATTAATCAGGATTTGTCACAATCTCCAAGCTGTTACATCTGTTTTCAATCTTTTAACTACATTTATTTAAATAACTAACCTAATGTCCATGACTAAGAATCAATGAGCAATCATTTCAGATGTGACGATTTTATTCATGATAAATCATCATAGTTCAATGCTTATCAGTTCAGATTAACTCATATTAGGTGATAATATGCCATGCTAGAGAATTGGATAGAAAAGAAAAATATGTCGCAACATAACCAAGAAACAATAAGGAAGATATATAAGCATTGATCTTTATTGAGAATGTCTACATATCAATTAATACATTATTTTTGTGAATCATTAAGTTCAGCACATCAAAGGTTACAATAGTATTGCAGGAAACAGAAAAAAAAAAGGAGAATAGGGGCCTACATTCAAGAAAAAGTCATGCGGGGAAGAAGAAACAACCGTAGAACAACAATAGAATTAGATAGGCTTTCAGTAAAGGGAGAAAAACCGAGTTACCTGATGACACAGCTTGAGATTGCTAGAAAATTTGCAGCATGAGTAGAAACCCCAGAAATGAGAAATCACATAATAAAATGATACACATGCTTGAGTTTAGAAGATGTAGACAGTTATAATTAGCTTTCGTCACCGGAAAAAACCATTGCTTCTTTTAAGAATTCAAGGTGGCCAAGCAGAGTATTCAGATTACCCAGATCTGAAATATCAGTTGAAGGAAGGACACCATTCAGGCTGTCAAATATGGTTGTGAATCCAGGCTAAAAACTGTAAACTTTTGTTGTTTTCTTCAGAGAAATTTGAGTCTTGCCAGAACTGGTGCCAACTCCAAAAGGTATTATTGAATGTACCGGTTTCACGTTATCTGTACCCATATCTTGACAAAGTCTCAGGATATGCTTTGCACCTGCTCTCAATCTGACAACTTCTGGTCTCAACCCATTATCATGTTTCACGAAACCAGACATAGAGGATGTTCTAAATACAATGTTTCCATTTCTCACATTATCGACTTTTTGAAAGTTCATGGTCATTCTTTTATGCCCATGACCAAGCAGATTAGGAGGTTCTGTATTGCAAGGAATGTATCCATGAACTGGTTTCGTCCTTCTTGGCTCAATTGGAGCAGAGAAGTCCCAACATGCTGTTAAACTGGCTTCTTCCCTGGTCTCATAGATCCATCACTTCTATCAGCAGACCTTTTTCTAGACAAGTTGGTATCATTTGCACCTCCAAGGTATGTAAACTTTTTGTTTATTCCATTACTGTTCTCAATCATATTTCCGTAGGCACCACCAATAGTGGAAGTCGATGTGCTTGTTTGAGAGGATTGTATACACGATGATTGAACTAAAGAAACTGGATTAGATGAAGCAAGACCATTTGTATTACAAATAGAAAAAGGAAATATTGATGTGGGGTATGGTGAGGGGAAGGGGAGCTTTGTTCCTGGTCTAGCACAGGGATGCTGTCCAGAAAATGGATCAGAATAAGGAGAAGAATTTTGATTCTTTGGCACTCCTGCATTTACAGGCCACTGAAGCGTGTAGCATGGTGAGCTTACAGAAAATGGCCAGACAATGTTCCCATGATTGTGATTTGGAAATGCGGCAGGGAAAGTTGATGATGTATCATAACACAGACTTTGGCTATGTTTGCAGTGGATAGAATTTAGTGGCATAAGCTGACAGTTATTTTGAGTATATGATGCCCCTGGAGATTTATGACAGCCCATCTGAGCAGATTCAATTGTTGAGATGCAATTAGAAATGGGCATGTGTGTCTTATTCAACATTGCTTCAGGATGAAGTGGCTGGGAAAAATTCTGCCCTATGGAACCAAGGACTCCAGAAGTTGAGGACATGCCACTACTTGACAGTTTCTGTTTATAATCGAAAGGGGATAGGGTGGATCTAGATTGCATTCCTGGAAAATAAAGGCTAGGTGGAGCATTTACTGGCTGCAAAAGATTTCTTTCTGATATTCCTAATGCTGAACATGCAGCCTGATGCTGCTGGGGCCATTGATTAGAATGGGGATTAGTGGATAATCTTTCAGCTATAATTTCTTTGTCTGTGCATATATTTCTGTCAGTAGAACCTTGGTACTCTTTGCTACTTTCACTGATTGTAACATTTTTTCCCATCAGTCGCATTGTTTGTCTGGTAGAATGATGAATTCTCTGATCTAGACTTCCCTCTGGTTGAAACATTTCCATCTCACTCCGGTTATGAGTTTGATTGAAACCCCTGAACCTGTTACCAGAAAGTTCCGAAATCGGATAATAATTAACATATTGATTTTGAGCCTTCACCCACTCATGTCCCGGCACTTCCCTTGTCTCAACATTTTGCACCTCTGTATAACATAATCCAGATGTCACCTGCCTGTTAGGTAGGCAGTACTGCTCATTGGACCATTTTAGATCCTTTTGATACAATGGTGAACCAGAGTACTTCATCTTAACTTTTCCAAGATGATTTTGACATTTAGTCTTAGAAGAAGTTGGAGAAGCAAAGTTATGGAGAGAACACCCTCCCTTTTTCTGTTTCATAAAGAGGGCACTAATACCAAAATTACCACTTAAATGCGACTTGATGAGCTCTCCCTGTGAATTAAGAGGCAAACCGATAAAATTCTCATAAACAGACTTATCTCTACATGTAGGCAGAAGATCTACTGCCAATTTTGACTCCCCAGGTGTCATGGATCCTGTGGAAAAGCATATACTGCTCACAATATCTTTTGGTACAAAAGACACTTCTGTTGAGACTCTGGGATGTCTCTGATGAAACTTATATTTCCTTCTACAGAAATGTCTGATTGCCTCTCATTTTCTTTGCTATTCGTCATTGAACAAGATGTCGAAGGCTGTGAACTAATGTCTTTGGTTGTAGCCTGTACATCAGATTCTGAAACACCACTTTCAGTTGGAACAGTAGAACTTTGAGCACCTGATGTTCTTAAGATGCTTTCTTCTGCACCTATTCGACCATCAGAATTTGAGACCTCTTCATTAGTAGGAATCAAAACCTGTTGCTTGCCTGAATAGGAGTCTGTGCCATTCAAATGACTATATATCTGTGTTTCACTATTTAGGTCTACAGTTTCATCCAAGCAGATGTCCTCTATGTCAGTGCAGTTTCTATTTCTGTGACCAACCGGGGTGTTGGAAAGGTTGCAAGAATCACTCAAGTTTTTCTTTTCAGAGGAGAACCTAACAGTCCTCACAGTTACATTTGAAACAACATCCTTTGCATTTTCATTCACAACCTTGCTCTCAGTTGGACAGGAAAATTTCTCACCTTTTCTTGAATCACTGTTATCTGATGAAGGAAAGACATCTGTGGGTAGCTGGCAGCGTGTTTGCAGTGGAGGCAGCTCCCAGGAAGGGCATTCCTTGTTTTCTTCCCCAACTATGTCATCTTTGCCCAAAAAAGTGACATGTTTTACAAGTTCGTGACAAGCCTTTAATACATTGCCATCCTGCGCTTCACCAGTCACACCTGTACTCTTGGCTGATGCTGTTCTTGTCGGATTCTTGAGAATTCCATGAACAGGAAAAACAGTTGCCATATTCTGCTGCTTAGAGATAAACTTCAAACACTGGTTATCATTTAAGTTATTGTTGTTGTCTGAATTATTCACTGGTAAGTTCATTGGAAGATCAACAGGATCCCTGGGATTCTTTTCAAACCAATTCTTACAAACTGGCTCTCTAAGTAATTGGTAATCAACATGTCTTGACATGGTCTCATGCTTTTTTCCCTGGGACAGAATAAGTAGCATCATATGTTACTTGGATGATTTACATGACATTCAATGTACCCTTCTGATTAGAATTATGAGCGCATTGCACAAATGGACCTGCAAAAATCAATGAAAAAAAAAATCCTGCAAGGCAAAGAGCAAAAGAAGTTTCCATTCTCTCTTAATATTGCTATTACTGGATGCACCAAAACCATTGGGAGCAAGATTCTATAATTAAAATATAAAAAGAGGTAAACTTGCTGCCTATATGCATTTAACGTGCTTAAATGACCTTAGGTTTCATGCTCCAGATGCTTCGATCCAGATCATATAAAGCTCTTCAAATACAGATTAGATATTGGATCAGAGCCCAAATTTAATCTTACGATCCAGATTATTGATTGGTAATCCCAGTGGATCATTCTTTTACTTTAACCTTTTTTGTTCCCGTGAAATTAAGCCAATGGCGAAATGAACAGCAGTGGCCCGGCGCGGGGGGGGGGGGGGGGGGGGGGGGGGGGGGGGGGGGGGGGGGGGGGTGTTGTGGGGGGAGCAAGGCTGACTATAGAGTTAAGTGGCCAGATCTTCTGATCTTTCCTCTGCACATTATGTTGCTTCCCTAATCTTTTCTCATGTTTTCTTTTGTTTATTTGAAGATTAATCAGTTTCACTTTGATTTTATTTTTTGTAATATCAACTTGAGAGCTCTTGTTCGCTTTGTGCTTAACTGACCAATTTCGCAAATTTCATTCATTTCATGGCATTTCCTTTAGATTAGGTCATAATTGATAACAGAAATTCTCCCAATATGTTTGTTGGTGACCATTTTACTAAAAAGCTTAAGCTGATGGGTGGTGAACCAAGGACTACAGAAGATACTAAACTGTAACATTTAAAAGTCCCTCTCACGTGGAAGACAAGACACGCCTGTTTGGGTTGGAAATCGACAGAATTGGAAGAAAGAAATAACTATTTATGATGGCTTTGGAACCCAAGATCTTTTTTTACATTTATCTGTTCGATAGACTGCTAGTAACAACTGTTCTTAAAAGCTTAGACTGATGGGTGGTACGTCCACAGTTATGCAAAGCACTACTCTAACAAAATACAGAATACAAGCATATCTTGAAAAGTTTGGTTTATAACCAGACACAATCATAATACAGGAAAACAATCGTCCACTTAACAGGTGGATGGCTCAGATGCAGTGGGATGGAGCTCTTATCGAATCGGTACCAAGTCCTCAGAATTGAGATTTGTATTGAAAATCAATTACTTAAGTTGTCTTAGATCCAAATTAGTCATCTATGAGATTTATATTGAGGCTTTCACATCAAGCCTATGTCCAAGAAAAGGAGGGTAAGAGTGTCTTCACTTCTACAACCATTTCAAGAGAGTGGAGGCAGCAACCATTATATGACTGCTACATTTATTTCAATTCAGGAGGAAAGAGTAAGATTGTTCTTGCCTCTTCTCCAGGAGTACGGGAGGCATCACTGCTATTACAACCACACATATAACAACTTTGAATGAGAGGAGTGAGCTGATGTTTTATGTGACTCAACTTCACCAACAGGATATTGAGCCGCCGCTGCTCGTCCCACTATTGTTAAGGTAGCAAAATAAATTATGAAATAATCAAAATATTGAAAGTCAAAAGCTGAAAGGTAAAATTAATTGACACAAAGCTCTATCGATTTGATTGCGGGAGAAAAAATTGCCAAAAGAGATGAAGCATGGATAAGAGGTCTTATATTGATTGAGTGATTTTATTATATTTCTAATTCTACAAGCCCTATGTAATATGATTCCTTGTCACCATAATTAGTATAACTTCAATCTAAATTTAAGCTATTGAGTTGTATCTAGTAATGTGTATCAAGCAATATTGGTACTTACATTCACCCTTTAAAAAACTGATTGATGGAAATCTGTTCAGTTCGGGAATATGGAGGACTTACGTGCGCAGGAGGCGCGACTCTCTTCTGTTATTAGACTGTTTTCTTTATTGATATGCTCTTTTTCTTTTATTTAGTACTTACTTTTAGTCCCACATCGGTTAGATTGGGAAACTCCTTTTGAATGGGGCTTATAAATAGCCATTTAGACTATTGTTTAAGTAGTTCAGTTAAATCAATTAAATCCTCTTTTGCTTTACATGTTGATTTGCATCGCTTTTAAATCTCTTGCATGCTGATTTGTGAGTGGGTGAGAGATCACGTGGGTGCTGATTCCTAAATTAATCTAAAATTATCTTTAATTTTTCATTGTTGCAAAATTAATTCTGCATCAAATTGATATCAGAGCCAAAATTCTACCTTTTCTCCTAAAAAATCTTCCACTTCCACAAAACCCTAGCCTCCATCACAAAATTTCTAGAATCCTAGTTCCACAAAAACTTAAATCCTTCTCTTCCCTCTCCTTTTCTCTTCCCTAGTTCAAAAAAAAAATCTGAAACCCTAGTTCAAAATAAAATAAGAAAAAAACCCCAGAAAATACCGTCAGGGAACTGTTCATCTTTCCTGACCTCTCAACCAACATCCTGTCGCTGCGTCATCGTAACCGCCGTATCCTCATCATTGTTGCCCCCTTCGACGCCTGCCGAGATCCACTGACTTCGCCGCCATGAGATCCACCTCAAGATCCAATCAACGCCACTAGATCTAGCTGTAAACGCCCTCGTCGATATGGTTCACAGTGCGGTCTCGGCCGTTGACTCGGCGGGCACTGAGACGGATCAGTCTCGGCGACTCGGATCGGTATCGGACGATACGCGCAAAAACGCTACATAGAAAGCTTAAAAAATTCTGAAAAAATCACGACAAATCTTAAAAACATATAGACATTCACATTCATATATCACATGTCCAAAATATATCACCTGGCATACTAAACATAAAAAGAAAGCATAAATACACGTGTCGTCGGTATAAGCATATTAAAATACATGCACAATATAGTAAATTACACAAACTACATTTATAAATACATGATAATGTAGTTTTTTCACATTGAATTGCGATGAGGCACAAAATCATCATCATAATGCTTACTCGACCGAGTGAACTCCGATTCTCGGCCGAGTCAGCCTCCTCTGAGTTGAGTTGACCGACTCGTGACTCGGACTCGTCTCGAGCTGGCTGAGACGGATACGACTCGGCCGACTCGTCTCCGACTCGGTCGAGTCAGTAAATCGTGCTCCTCGACCTCCACCGACTTCACCTCCATCCCACACCACTGACGACACCGCATGCCCTCCTGATCTAGATCTGCCATCGCTGCCACCTCCTCCGACTTCAGTAGCCTCCTCTGACCTCGCCGCCACGGTTCTACCCGTCCACGCCCTCGACGACCTCCACTGGAGCTACTCTCGTCGCCGTATATTCACCACCGTCACAGACCAGTCACCGTCGCTGTCACCTAAGCCCTGCCGCCGCCATCGGGTCACTCACCTGAGCTCTGTCGCCTGATTTGATCAAGTCGAGTCCAGTTGAGATCCTACCAGGTTCCAAAGAGGATCCGATTCAATTGATCTTAACTCAATTTTTAAAGTTGGGTCAGATCAGGTCGGAGCTAAGTAAACCTGACCCGAACCCAATCCGCTTCAACTGCGTGAACCAGAGTTGGGTCTGGGCCGGCTTGACCTGACCCGGTTCAACTGAACCAGACCAGTCTACAGTCCAACCACAATACATATACAGTATAGCCACAGTACAGACTGTTTCCAGAGCCTGTTTCGAGGCCATTCATAGTCCGTTTCGAGCCCTGTTCGAGATGTTGAATGCGTAGCCGAGTCCCGAAGTTACTAAAAAGATTTCGCAGTTTTTGGGTTGCAGAACAGGCCTCTACAAGACTTTGTTTAGAGCCACTATTCGGTTTAAGTGTTTCTTCAAGCGCCTCTGGGTACACTCTAACCTAACCTCACATATAGCTTATTTATTGTTGATATTTTGTGTAGTTGCGAAGACTGATAGTTGTAGTTGCAATCGTTATTTGCCTTATCTACTGTGTGCCTGCATATCACATTTAGGATCCATTCACTGCATCTTAGAAACCATTAGGTGACTTTTCATTTGATCATCTAGTTGCACGCATTTAGTTGACACATAGGAGTATTGTGCATCCGTGTGTTTGATTGCCTTGCATTGGTATTTCATATTGGCACATGCTCCTGGGTAGTAGTAAGAGGTGTAACCCAATCAATCAGACATAGAAGAAAAACTCAATCAATTGAATGAGAAATTCAACTTTTTATTTAGGGAGATGTAGTCTATTAACTTGAGATGCAAGACAACAAACTTAAAATAGAGAAGTTAGAGAACAATCCTAACGAGGAAATAACAAGTGGCCGCAGAGCCAATAGAGAGAACCGCAACTACATGCCTAGGGATGACAATGATGAGATTGTCTGTAGGATTAAGGTAGATCCTTCCACATTCGATGATGTCCATAATCCTAAGGTCTTTAGCGATTGGTTAGCTGATATGGACTACTATTTTGACTGGTATAGGATATTCGAGGAATGTAAAGTCTGGCTCGCTAAAATGGGACTTACAGGATCAGTTAGAGTTTATTGGACCTCGATAGAGAGATTGTGCGGGGAATAAAGTTCTCATGAAGACCTGAAAAGAAATGAAGAACAAACTTAAAGAGAAATACTTTCCTGACTATACGGCACAGTCTCCTAGATAAACTGCACTGCCTTCGTCAAGAAAGCATGTCAGTCCAAGTTTACACAACTGCATTTGATGACCTAACTTTGCGCTCTGAATTACAAGAAAAATCCCCATCAAACCATTTCAAGGTTTCGTTCTGGGTTGAGGACGAAATTAAGTGGGCCATGATCATTCATTTCCAAACTATAAGGACCCTTGCACAGGCCAGCTAGTTAGCTCAGGATATAGAGGTCCTCACTTATATCCTCTTCAGAACGCAGATTCGTTTTGAAAGCCTGGAAGCAGTATAGGCGCCTAACTGAGATCAATACCAAACCAAACGTTAATACAACTAAGTACTCCAAGGATAAATTTGTTATAGGTGAACCATCTAAACATACTACCTCGGATACGAAGTGCTTTAGAGTCATGAGTATGGTCATATTGTCGCTCGGTGTCCAACCAGGAGCCTTCTCATTGAGGTGCTAGTATGAACAAGTGTAATCTAGAGGAAGACGTATATGAACCAGAGGGGCACAAGGGACACAGATGAAGAAGTTAGGTTGTTCAATATGAGAGCGAGTATTGTTAGGTGCCTTCACATAACAAGTAGAGACGAGGATTGGCGAAGAACCAGTGTGTTCTACACGTATGTTGTGTATGAAGGAAAGAAATATAAGATGATTGATGGAGGTAATTGTGTCAACATCATCGCCAAGACAGCCATTGACAAGATGGATCTCAAAGTTGAACCCTACCTACACCATTCAACGTGACGTGGGTTGTTGAAACAGCCCAAGCTATTACCCAGCATTGTCAGGTGCCTATCAACAAGTCTATCTACTAGGATCGAATTTGGTGTGATATTTTAAAATAGACGTTGCACACATCTTGTTAGGTAGGTCACAGTTGTATGACTTGGACGTGATCCACTTCGGTAGGTCCAACACTCGCGAGTTTAAATTCAATGAAAAAAAAGTAGTGCTGAAACCTGTCGACCCTAAGTCAGTAGTGGGGAATAACAAGGCAGGAACTGTCACAAACAATGAAAGTAAGAAGTCACTTCATTTAATGACTACATCCCAATTTCTCAGGAAGAGCAGGAAGGAATGAGTAGTGTATGCGTTGGTTACCTTGGGTGAGTCTCCCAGTACACCGATCGAGATTCCTCCAAAACTCTGTCCGGTTATCTCTGATTTTAATGATATCATGCCTGCTGAGTTGCCTGACAAACTCCGTCCCCTGCGTGACATTCAACGCGCCATTAACTTTATGCCAAGGTCCAGTTTGTCAAATCTTTCACATTACAGAATGAGTCCCACTGAGCAAGCAGAGCTGAGAAGACAAGTGAATAAGTTATTACGGAAGGGCTTTATTAGAGAGAGTTTAAGTCCTTGTGTCGTACCCGCATTACTCACAGCAAAGAAGGATGGCAGCTGGAGAATGTGTGTGGATAGTAGGGTCATTAATCGAATCACTGTCAAGTATAAGTTCCACATTACTAAACTTGATGACTTATTAGACATGATGGTCGGAGCCTATATTTTTTTGAAAGTGAATCTTCGTAGCGGGTATCGTCAGATTCATATCTGCGAAGGGGACGAGTGAAACACCGCCTTCAAGATCAAGGATGTGTCATATTAGTGGTTGGTCATGCCTCTTGGATTATCGAACATGCCTACTACGTTCATGAGAGTCATGGCCCAGATTTTACGTCCCTTCTTGGAGAAATTTGTAGTTCTCTATTTTGACATCCTGATTTTAGTAGGAGCCTAGAAGAACACATCCTTCATTTGACACGCGTGCTAAAGAGTCTCAGCAAGGAGAAATTATTTGTCGACTTGAAAAAGTGTGCATTTCTAGTGCCAGCGGTTCATTTCCTTATAGCAGTCGATCCTGACAAAGTTAAGGTCATCAGGGACTGGCCTACTCCTAAATCAATTCACGAAGCTAAAAGCTTCCACCGCTTAGCTACTTTTTAAAGGAGATTTGTCAAATGTTTTAGTATAATAATGGCTACAATCACTGGATATCTTAAGAAAGGAGAGTTCAAATGGACTAGAACTGCTACTAGAGCCTTCGAGAAAATCAAGGAGAAGTTGACTACTACCCTAGTCCTTCGCTTTCCTGATTTCTCGAAGATATTTGAGGTGACTTGTGACGCCTCCGGCGTAGGTATAAGTGGTGTGTTGAGCCAATAAAATCATCCTATTATTTTCTTCAGCGAGAAGTTGAAGAAGGCAAAAGAACACTATGATGTCTACGATATGGAGCTATATGCAGTAATGCAGAGTTTATGATATTGACGTCATTATCTGCTACTTGCTGAGTTAGTCCTGTATTCGGACCATTAAGCCTTTCACTATATCAATTCGCAAAAATGTGCAAGGACAGACACATCAAGTGGTTTGAGTTCATCCAGGAGTATTACTCAAACAATGTGCCAGTGTGGATAACAAGACTGTTGATGCTTCGAGTAGGAGACTTTGCACATTACAAGCACTAGGTGTAGAGGTGATTGGTTTTGAATGTCTTATACAAGATTATCCTATTTGTCAAGGCTTTGGTGAAACTAATACTTCATTGATTCAGGATCCACTCGTTTTAGTGGAAGGTTTCACCATTATTGATGGGTTCTTATTCAGGGGCACCCTATTATGCATTCCCAACACTTTTTGCGGGATCATTTAATTTGGGAAATGCATGCAGAGGTGTCACTGGATACTTTAGCCGAAACAAGACCATTGCCTTAGTAGATGATCGATTTTATTGGCTTAGTGTAAAGCGTGATATTGCGAGAGTTATGCCACATTGTCAAGTGTGTTAAGTTGCGAATGGTAGAAAACAGAACACATGGTTTAACACACCGCTGCCTATTCCCTCTGCACCTTGAGAGCATCTCAGTATGGATTTCATTTTAAAACTTCCTCACACACTTAGAAAACATGACCAATATTGTGGTAGCTGACAGGTTCTCGAAAATGGCCCATTTCATTCCTTATAGCAAAACAGTAGATGCTTCGCATATGATACATCTTTTCTTTAGGAAGATACGATTACATGGGTTACCCAAGTTTCTGACAAGAATGTCCGCTTCACAAGTCATTTTGGCGAACTCTTTGAAAGAAAAGGGGGAGTGCACTTAAATTCTATAGGGTATACCATCCTCAAACTGACAGTCAGACTGAGACAGTAAACCGTAACCTGGGTGATTCACTTCAATGTTCAGTATGAGAGCGGATGACTATGTAGGATGAGATCTTACCTGTAACTGAGTTTGCATATAACACTTCAATCAATAGGTGTACAAGGTCAAGACCTTTCGAGCTTGTCACAGGGTATCGATCTAGAAAACCTATAGATCTCCTCTCTATGTTCATAGGTGCTCACCTTAGCGCATCAGCTGAGTCCTTTACACAACATTTGCATGAGCATATTAGAAGATAAATGCTATTAACAACAATAATTATAAGTCTGCTGCAGATTCACATAAAATGTTGCAAAAGTTTGCTATTGGAGATGACGTACAACGGTCCCAGATTTATCACCTATTTTTCATAATCATCAATCAGACAATCTCTGAAAATTTTGACAGTATTTCCTTTGAAATATGGAGTCGATCTCAATACAATAAATCATTTCAGCTAACATCAACTTACTTATCTATATACAACATTCCATGCAACAAATATAATATCATTTCGGCTTAATCTTGCCTACTTATAATTTCAAATTCCAACATATAGTTCATTTCAAAGTCAATCAATAAAATATACATAAAAGTAATTCTCTTCATATAACATTCTAACAACAAAACTATTTATAGGTTTTACTCAATATACAAACTACAATCATACATATCTATCTCTATTTATTCAACTATTTAATTATTTACTCCTTCTGATAAGTAATCACTATCTACTACTATTAGCACTAACCCACAAATGCTAATACAACCAGAGTTTACAAAAAGGAATCACATTTTATAACAAATACATGCATCATCTCAGGAGAACTTCCTTGCAGCTCTAAGTCGGTCATCACCTTACAGTGACCTGAAAACATCAATCTGTGATGGAGTGAGTTCAATAGCTCAATGAGTAAAGTCATTTACATCAAGTATGCATTTTAATACCATTATAATTCAAGTATGATGCAGTTAAACATTTAAGAATAATCTCAATTATCTTCTTTCTTTTAATGAGTAGTGCAGATTATATGTCTCTGATTCTTTCTATAATCTGATGCTTGTTCTTCGTATTCTTTTGGACAAACGTGTCCTAATATTCACATATTCGTATACACTTAAATGATTGTCATTCTCTTATTTTCACTTAGAGATTCATTAATCATATACACTTTTAATAAATATCACTTATATGCTTGGTGATACAATACTATACATGTTCGTATACCACTTATTCAGTTCACAACACATTCATGTTTTACGTATAACCCGCGGTCACAATAACATCTCCCAGAGCGTATAATCTTATTCACTCAGATTAGTTTACAATTCATTATTGTTCTTCTAATATACATATGAGATGCAAGACACGCGGACATCGCATACCACTCTCAATAGTATCCAAATAAACCGTATGTTCATATATGATGAAATATATAACAATCACATCCATATACCGGATGTCACCAACAATCTATATACATATACTAGATGCCATAATAACCACATCCATATACCGGATGTCACAAGCAATCACATCCCTATTCAGATCATGGTTCAAAAACTCGGCCGAGTCGGAGACGAGTCGGCCGAGTCGTATCCGTCTCGACCCACTCCGAGACGAGTCCGAGTCACGAGTCGGTCGACTCAACTCAGAGGAGACTGACTAGGCCGAGAATCGGAATTGACTCAGTCAATTCGGCATTATGATAATTTTGTGCCTCATCGCAATTCAATGTGAAAATAACTACATTAGCATGTTTTATGAATGTAGTTTGTTCAATTTACTATATTGTGCATGTATTTGATATGCTTCTACCGACGACGCGTGCATTTATACTTTCACTTTATGTTTAGTGTGTTAGGTGATATATTTTGGACATGTGATATATGAATGTGGATGTCTACATTTTTTAAGATTTATCGTGATTTTTTCAGAATTTTTTAGCTTTCTATGTAGCGTTTTGCGCGTATCGCCCGATACCGATCCGAGTCACCGAGACCGATCCGTCTCAGTGCCCGCCGAGTTGGCGGCCGAGACCGCGACTGTGAACCATGATTCAGATGTCATAAATAACCACATTCATATACGAGATGCCACAAACATACTTTCATGCATACTTTTAATTTATCAAGTAAAAATTAAGACATCAAAATTTAAGCCAAGTGTGCTTCAATAAAAAATAGCAATACTCCATTCGACACCTTCGGTTCAACCCGGTTCCTTCCTCCAATACATACAATATAATAAACTCTTATTCGACATCTCCGGTTCAACCCAGTCCCTTCCTCCAATACATACAATATATTAAATACTCCTCTTTGACACCTCTGGTTCAACCCGTCCCTTCAATACATACAATATAATAAATACTTCCCTTCGACACCTCCGATTCAACCCGGGTCCTTCCTTCAATACATACAATATAATAAATACTCCCCTTCGACACCTCCGGTTCAATCGGTCCCTTCCTCTAATATAATATATAAAATTATGCAATAAATGATTTGCATAAATAATTACTACATGCATAATTATCAGATACTTTTGTATGCAAATTCACTATCACAAACACATTCATATCCATACCAGTATGTCATCGATAGTCAGTTCATCCCATTTCACTTATTAGCTCATTATCATAGTTTTCAGGAATTTCTATAATATCTAAAAGATACCAAACGCACATAACACATACAACTCAATAGTCAGAATTTTACCGGTCAAATTCCGAATCAGGCCACCAATATTTGATCTTCTTAATCATATTACTATTTCATCTTTTGTTGTCAATCATTATACATTACTATCTATCAATACACTAGTTTTTCGATTATTGTTTTTTATCGTAACTGATTTCAATTCTTTTATTTAGTTCAGTCCAGTGTTAATCTCGGATCCTACCAATACCGATCTTAACACTATCAGTTTTTATAACACCTGCTATATCGTTACTTATTTCTATTTATTAATTCTAAACCATTCAGAGACCTCCGTTATCCCAATATTGCCACCATTATACAATTGGAATCGAAACAGAAAAGTACCACTTTAAATGAACTAGTTAATGACCTTACTCTCTACTATATGTAAGTTGTATTCTCGATTAAGTTACTGAAGTCATTATTCTTTAGTCACATCAATTTGTTTACAACACTGGTTATTCAATATTCGATCTGAATAAGTAATCATCTTAACTTCATCATTCGTATTTTATGATTATGAGAATGGGTAATTATCATGATTTACTCACATATATATACATATTTATGGGTTTCACGACCCAGTCCTTAGTAATTTAATTCCACATCCGAAGAATATCTATTATTGGCATATATGTCATAATTCCAAATTTCGAGTTAATATTATTGCTCTTGATTCAATCTATTATTACATAAAATTTTCTTAGTTATATTCAGATTTATCAGTTACTACAGTGCCACCGATCATCATCGATTCAATTTAATATATTCAAATTAATATCAATTAATAATTTTTTATGTCCAACCAATCTGCCTATTACCCACATACATACACAGAATACATACATACAGGCAACAAATATATTAATCACTGAGTAATAATCAATCACCTATAATCAACAAGTGCGTACGTACAAACAATTATAGCAAGCCAGATGCATCAATGTACTTCACGTGCATGCGCAACAATCAAGTATACAAACAAATCAGTTATAACGACCATATGTATCAAAACAAATATCATAACTTATACTTGATTTTTTGGTATCATATTTAACACTATAGTATAATTTTAAGTACAGGTATATTTCAACTCTCCGATTTCATTATATATTATCAACTATTAATTTAGATTAACTTGTACCTGTCCCCAACTGAATAAGCCTTCAATTTCTATAACCATATGTATACATGTAATTTTCAAGTTTATGATTTGGTTTAACCCCTTAAGCGTCTTGTAGTTCTGATTCTTTATTCACAACACTTATATATACATATAACAATGAATTCAAGGTAGGGACATTTATTATCAAAATAATTCTTACAAATTTCTGAATTTTCTATCCGACATGGCAATCACCCGGTTTCGTTTTCAATCAAGATCATGAGTTATAATGCATCATTTCGAATAGCGAATTAATATGCTTTCATATTATTACTACAGATGCAAAATAGAACAAGGTTCAGTTCTGCTATAACTCCTAAGTTCTACAAATACCGGAATAAACACCGTTGGTTCGATAGTTTCCGATTCATAACCATTGGCACCACAAGAGATCTTCAATATTAGCTACTTTTTATTTATATCACATTAATTAGTTAATATCTACGAATTTTTATCAGTTCCTTCTTTCGTCACTGATTAATTTACTCATTGGGTACATCCACAGTTCAAAGACTTGGCCGAGTCGGAGACGAGTCGGCCGAGTCGTATCCGTCTCGGCCAGCTCCGAGACAAGTCCGAGTCACGAGTCGGTCGACTCAACTCAGAGGAGACCGACTCGGCCGAGAATCGGAGTTGACTCAGTCGACTCGGCATTATGATGATGATTTTGTGCCTCATCGCAATTCAACGTGGAAATAACTCCATTAGCATGTATTTATAAATGTAGTTTGTGCAATTTACTATATTGTGCATGTATTTTAATATGCTTCTACCAACGACGCGTGTATTTATACTTTCGTTTTATATTTAGTGTGCTAGGTGATATATTTTGGAAATGTGATACATGAATGTAGATGTCTATATTTTTTTAAGATTTGTCGTAATTTTTTCAAAAAATTTTGAGCTTTCTATTTAGCGTTTTGTGTGTATTGCCCGATACCAATCCGAGTCGCCGAGACCGATCCGTCTCAGTGCCCGCCGAGTCGGCGGCCGAGACCGCGACTGTGAACCATGGGTACATCGGTGTCAGCCAACCATTATTCACTCAGTAATCATAGTTACTAATAGCATAACGAAATTGATATCACATTTACATTCTATCAATCTTTTCTTAATTATAATCCTCACTATAATACAAATTAATACAGGGATCATAACTTTTAATTAAAAATCCCAAGACAGACTTTTACCCACCTCATGATCTTGTCATTTTTCTGAACACCGATACTATACAATAATACTGTAGAATTATAATTCTCGTCCCCACGAATCCAACGGCTTCAGAATCGTGCAAATCAGAGTCAGGATGGCCGAGATATCGCCCGAATACCCACGAGTTAGGAAACAAGGTTAGATAAGTAATATCTGAAAATATCAAGGGGCAGATTGTAATTTTTCAAGGCCCAATGTAATTAATTAAATCATCAGGGGCTTAAGTGAACTAATACCTTATAAAGCGAGACGGGTCTTAATGGATTCAGGTTGGGTTTGTTTAAAAACCCAAAACACTAGCCTCTCTCTCCCTTCTTCTCCAACAAAGCAGCAGCAGTACGTGTTGTTGCTCCTTGCGGCCGCCGTCGGCCCGGCAGTGCCGCCGCGCCATGGCACCGCCGCACCCCCGGCGCCACCTACGGCGACCCCCAAGTCACTGTCGAGGCCCACAAGAGAAAGGGAAAGGGAAAAAGTGGAGGAGAAAGAGAGGGAAAGGGAGAGAGTGGAGGGGTTGTGCTACTGTCCCCCACGCCGCCGCCTCCACATGTCCGGCGCGCTACTCCGGCACCATAGCTGACCTGGTACCGGTCAAACCAGAGATAGATTTTATCTCTCCCCCCACCTACTCTCCCCCCCCATTCTTTCCATATCTCATCAATCAATTTTTATTTTACTTTATATTTTTTTCTTTTTCTTTTTCTTTTTCTTTTTCTTTCTTCATCTCCCAATACATGTAATATAATACAAATTAAATTAAATATTAATACTGGTATTTATATAAGTGTTCCATGCAGTATATACATCCATGTACCTTCACATATTTTTTTACTCTGTATTTACAATAACTTAGTAAATAATTCAAAAGAATATCTGATAATATTCCGATTACCGATCTCCTTATCAGTATAATTCTAAATTCAAAAATATACTTAATAAGCCAGATTTAAATATTCAAGAGTTACACACACTTATATTAGTGTACAAACATATATAAATATCAATATTTTCTCATATCAATTAATCCAGTATGATTTATAAAATTTAAATTTCACTTCGAATTTCTCCAAATGAATTAACGAAATTTATCACACCAAAAACGGTTAATTTAAAATCATAAGAATTTCTAGAAAAAATCTTATAACTCAATATTAATGTACTAATCTAGGGTTTAATAACCCAGGTGTTACAGCTCTACCCTCCTTAGAAAAAATTTCGTCCTCGAAACTTGACATATCAAGTAATTAATAAGGATAACACCTTCAAGTTTCTTCATGTATGGGGCTGTTTGGATTCAAGGAATCCGAGTGAAGTGAGGAAGTGGGGAAGTATAATTGCTCATTTCCCTATCTATCCAAACACCGGAAAAGGAAAATAAGAAAACCCCCTTTTTCTTTTTCATCTCTCTTTTACACAACCATTTTCTCACTTCCAGAGTGCTACAGTTAATTTTGTGGTCATGTAAATCTCATTTATAATAAGTTATAGCATAAAACAGTTAATTTTTTGGTCATGTAAATCTCACTTGCATTCTAATTACAATCTATTTTTATTTTTCTTAATTAATTTTTATTTTAATATTATTTTGCGGTCAACTTTGTGGTCAACTTTTCCATTTCCACTTTTCATTACCATCCAAACACCGGAAACGACAAAACATTTTCCAAACCACACTTCCCAACAACCATCCAAACACCAGAAAACTTACTACTCATTTCCTTTTTTCCTAAAGGAAATAAATCTTACTTCCTACTTCCTCACTTCACACCAATTCCTTATATCCAAACAAACCCTATGTACAAAACACATAATATATATACAATTTTGACAGATTCACGCAATACATATTTAGGTATATTTCATATCATTACAATCACCTATGATACTTGGCTACACGCATTGTATGTTATCACATTTCCAATATCACATATATTAACACATAAATATATTTATTTATCAATCTCCTATCTTGACAATTTCATCATTTCACATTCAAGATATCAATAAGATTATTTTGTCAGGATTTAATTTTAATTTCCCTGACATTTTGACCATTCTCTTATTCCAGTGACTCATACCACTGGTAGCTCACACTGAAGGCCCGCACTCCTAACTGAACTCATCCGAATCAAGGTATATGAGGGTATACTTTCATTCGAGTGTAAGAAAGAGTTGAATATCGTGCATTTCGAGATCAATCATACGCATACGAACTTATTACACCTATGAACTAATCACGCAAAAACACACATTCATTCATTCATACATACAAGTTGCACACTCAAATACAAATTCTTTTTAATAATTATTCTTATTTCTGAACTAATGATCTAATTTATCTCTAGGCCTCTTCTTCCCTAAGCCTACACCTGGGTTCTACTAAAAATCTCTATTCTGGGCTCTGATACCAACTATAACGATCCCAGATTTAATCACTTATTTTTCATAATCATCAACCTTTACACTTATTCATTCAGACAATCTCCGAATATTTCGGTAGCATTTTCTTTAAAATATAGAGTCGACCTCAATACACTAAATCAATTTCAGCTAACATCAGCCTACTTATCAATATACAACATCCCAAGCAATAAATATAATATCATTTCGGCTTGACCTCGCCTACTTATAATTCCAAATTCCATCATATAGTTCATCTCAAAGTCAATCGAATAAAAATATACATAAGAGTACTTCCCTTAATATAACATTCTACCACAAAATATTTATAAGTTTTACTCAATATACAAACTACAATCATGCATATCTATCTCTATTTATTTAACTATTTAATTATTTACTCCTCATAATTATACCATTATTTACTACTATTAGCACTAATCCACAAATACTAATACAACCAGAGTTTACAAAAAGGAATCACATTTTATAACAAATACATGCATCATCTCAAGAGAACCTCCTTGCAGCTCTAAGCCGGGCCTTCGCCTTGCCGTGACCTGAAAACATCAATCTGTGATGGGGTGAGTTCAACAGCTCAGTGAGTAAAGTCATTTAAATCAAGTATGCATTTTAATACCATTATAATTCAAGTATGATACAGTTGAACATTTTCAAGAATAATCTCAATTATCTTCTTACTTTTATGAGTAGTCTCTGATTCTTTCTACAATATGATACTTATTCTTCGTATTCTTTTAGACACATGTGTCCTAATATTCACATATATATCTTGAGCTATACAACACTTAAGATGATTGTCAATCTTTTATTTCACCTAGGGATTCATTGATCACATACACTTTTAATATATATCACTTATAGGCTTAGTGATACAATACCATACATGTTCGTATAACACTTATTCAATTCACAATACATTCATGTTTTACGTAAACCCACGGTCACAATCACATCTCTCAAAGCATATAATCTTACTCAATTTACAATTCATTATTGTTCTTCTAATATACATATGAGATGCAAGACACGCGGACATCACATACCACTCCCAATAGTATCCAAATATAATTATATGTTCATATATGACGAAATACATGACAATCACATTCATATACCGGATGTCACAAACAATCTATATACATATACTAGATGCCATAATAACCACATCTATATACCAGATGTCACAAGCAATCACATTCCTATTCGGATGTTATAAATAACCGCATTCATATACTGGATGCCACAAACATACTTTCATGCATACTATCAAGAAAAAATCAAGACATCAAAATTTATGCCAAGTATGCTTCAATAAAAAATAGCAATACTCCCTTCGACAGCTCTGGTTCAAACCGGTCCCTTCCTCCATTACATACAATATAATAAATACTCTTATTCGACATCTCTGCTTCAACCCGGTCCCTTCCTTTAATACATACAATATATTAAATACTCCCCTTTGACACCTCTGGTTCAACCTGTCCCTTCAATACATACAATATAATAAATACTTCCCTTCGACACCTCCGATTCAACCCGGTCCTTCCTCCAATACATACAATCTAATAAATACTCGACACCTCCGGTTCAACCTGGTCCTTTCCTTCAATACATACAATATAATAAATACTCCCCTTCGACCCCTCCGGTTCAAACCGGTCCCTTTCTTCAATAAATATAATATAATAAATACTCTCCTTCGACACCTCCAGTTCAAACCGGTCCCTTCCTTCAATACATACAATATAATAAATACTCTCATTCGACACTTCCAGTTCAACCCGGTCCTTTCCTCCAATATAATATATAAACATTATGCAATAAATGACATGCATAAACAATTATTACGTGCACAATTATCAGATACTTTTGTATGCATATTCACTATCACAAACACAATCATATCCATACTGATATGTCACTGATAGTCAGTTCATACGATTTCACTTATTAGCTCATTATCATAGTTTTCAGGAATTTTTATAATATTTAAAAGATACTGAACGCACATAATACATATGACTCAATAGTCATAGAATTTTACCGGTCAAATTCTGAATCAGGCCACCAATATTTGATCTTCTTAATCATATTACTATTTCATCTTTTGTTGTCAATCATTATACATTATTATCTATTGATACACTAGTTTTTCGATTATTGTTTTTCATCGTAACTGATTTCAATTCTTTTATTTGGTTTAGTCCAGTGTTAATCCCAGATCCCACAATATCAATCTTAACACTATCAGGTTCTATAACACATGTTCTATTGTTACATATTTCTATTTATTAATTTCAAACCATTCAGAGACCTCTGTTGTCCCGATAAATCTGTTTATTACTAACATTGCCACCATTATACATTGGAATTGAAACAGAAAAGTGCCACTTTAAATGAACCGGTTAATAACCTTACTCTCTACTATATATAAGTTGTGTTCTCGATTAAATTACTGAGATCCATCTTCTTTAGTCATGTCAATTCGTTCACAGCACTGGTTATTCAATGTTCGATCTGAATAAGTAATCATCTTAACTTCATCCCTCGTATTTTATGATTATGAGAATGGGTAATTATCATGATTTACTCACATATATATACATATATATGGGTTTCACGACCCAATCCTTAGTTATTTAATTCCCCATCTGATGAATGTCTATTATAGAAATATATGTCATAATTCTAAATTTTGAGTTAATACTATTACTCATGATTCAATCTATTATCACATTAAAAAAATTTTAGTTATATTCAGACTTATCAGTTACTATAGTGCCACCAATCATCATCGGTTCAATTTAATATATTCAAATTAGTATCAATTAATCATTTTTGATATCAACCAATCTATCTATTATCGCTCGTACAAGAGTTATTCATCACCCACATACATATACAGAATACATATATACAGGCACAAATATATTAATCACTGAGCAATAATCAATCATTATAATCAACAAGTGCGTACGTACAAACAATTATAGCAAACCAAATGCATCAATGTACTTCACGTGCATGCGCAACAATCAAATATACAAACAAATCAGTTATAACGACCATATGTATCAAAACAAATATCATAACTTATACTTGATTTTTTGGTATCATATTTCAAGTTAACACTATAGTATAATTTTGAGTACAGGTCTATTTCAACTCTCTGATTTCGTTATATATTCTCAATTATTAATTTAGATTAACTCGTACACGTCCCCAACTGAACAAGTCTTCAATTTCTATAACCATATGTATGCATATAATTTTCAAGTCCACGATTTGGTTTAACCCCTTAAGTGTCTTGTAGTTCTGATTCTCTATTCACAACACTTATATATACATATAATAATGAATTCAAGGTAGGGTCATTTATTACCAAATAATTCTTGTAAAATTTTGAATTTTCTATCCGACATGGCAATCATCCGGTTTCGTTTTCAATCAAGATCATGAGTTATAACGCACCATTTCGAATAGCGAGTTAACATGCTTTCATATTATTACTATAGATATAAAATAGAACAAGGTTCAATTCTGCTATAACTCCCAAGTTCTACTAATCCCGGTCTAAATACTGTTGGCTATACAGTTTTTGATTCATAACTATTGGCACCACAAGTGATCTTCAATATTAGCTACTTTACATTTATATCACATTAATTAGTTAATATCTATGAATTTTTATCAGTTCCTTCTTCTGTCACTGATTAATTTACTCACCGTGTACATCCGGTGTCAGTCAACCATTAGTCACTCAGTAATCACAATTATTAATAGCACAACAAATTTGATATCACATTTACATACTATCAGTCTTTTCTTAATTATAAGCCTCATTATAATACGAATTAATACAGGGATCATAACTTTAGTTTAAAAATCCTAAGACAGACTTTACCCACCTCATGATCTTGTCGATTCTGAACACCGATACTGTACAACAATACTTTAGAATTATAATTCTCGTCCCCGAATCCAACGACTTCAGAATCGTGCAAATCAGAGTCCGGATGGCCGAGATATCGCCCGAATACCACGAGTTAGGAAATAGGTTTTGCAATATTTGAAAATATCAAGGGGCATATTGTAATTTTTCAAGGCCCCAAATGTAATTAATTAAATCATTAGGGGCTCTATAATTACCTTATAAAGCGGGTCGGGTCTTAATAGGTTCGGGTCGGGTTTGTTTAGAAACCCAAAACCCTAACCTCCTTCCCTTCTTCTCCAACAAAGCAGCAGCAACAGCATGTGCTGTCTGCTACTCCTTGCAGCCGTCGTTGGCCCAGCGTCGTCGCCTCCGGCATTCTCTAGTCGCTGCCAGGGCCCACAAAAGAGAGGGAAAGGGAGAGAGTGAAGGAGAAAGAGATGGAAGAAGAGATTGGAGGGGGTTGTGCTACTGCCCCCACGCCGCCGCCTCCCCATGGCCGGTGCATTGCTCCGACGCCATGGCCGGCCTGGTGCAGGTCAACCCAAGAGAGAGAGAGAAAGAGAAGCTGGTAATATACCGATTTACAGAAATTTAGTAAATAATTTCAAAATAATATCTGGTAATATACCGATTACCGATCTCCTTATCAGTATAATCCTAAATTCAAAAATATACTTAATAAACCAGATTAAAATATTCAAGTGTTACACACACTTATGTTAGTGTACAAACATACATAGATATCAATATTTTCTCATATCAATTAATCTGGTATGATTTATAAAAATTTAAACTCCACTTCAAATTTCTCCAAATGAATTAACGAAATTTATTTCACATTAAAAATAGTTAATTTAAAATCATAAGAATTTCTAGAAAAAAAAAAATCTTATAACTCAATATTAATGTACTAATCCAGGGTTTAATACCCCGGGTGTTACATGAGGTGATAGTTAGAGCGCGTCAAAAGAGGTTCCCACCGGGAACTTTGAAGAAGCTTCATGCTCAACGTATGAGTCCTTACAAGGTATTGAGAAGGTTTGGTTCCAATGCCTACGAGCTCAACATTTCCTATGATATTGGAATTAGCCCGGTGTTCAACGTTGAGGACTTGACTCTTTACCGCTCCAGTGACCTATCCGATGGCCATACTAGATGAGCCAGCATCGACTTCCAAGAGTCCCCAACCGTTCCTGATTCAGCCATCCTACCACCTCCATTAAGGAGGCTCTCCACTGAAGAGATTGAGGATATTTTGACAGATGAGACAGTGTCCACTGTCGATGGCACCTACCATCGCTATTAGATTTGTTCGTGTGGACGGCCCGATTCTGATTGCCACTTGGTTGCGGGCCGAGAAGATTATGCAACTCAACTCAGAGCTTCTACATTACTTTCACCATCACCATTTCTCAAGAGGTGAATTTTTGAAGCCGGAGAGAGTTATGAGAATCCGTCCAATTTGGGAACATGGAAGACTTACGTGCGCAGGAGGCTCAACTCTCTTCAGTTATTAGATTGTTTTCTTTATTAATAGGCTCTTTTTCTCTATTTAGTACTTGCTTTTAGTCCCACATCGGTTAGGATGGGGAACTCCTTCTGTATAGGGCTTATAAATGGCCATCTAGACTATTGGGTTAAGTAGTTCAGTGAAATCAATTAAGCCCTTGCATTGCTTTGCATGTTGCCTTGCATTGCTTTTAAATCTCTTGCATTGCTGATTTGTGAGAGTGGGTGAGAGATCACCTGGGTGCTGATTCTCAAATTAATCAAAAATTATCTTTATTTTCTATTGTTACAAATTAGTTCTGCATCATTGATCCAAAATATCTCAAGACATAGTATGAAGAGGATCTGAAAAACAGAATTTCAGCAAATTCTAGAATGAAGAGCAACCAATGAGAATTACTGGCAATAGTCCACAAACATTTAAAAAAGTCTGTTAGATCATTCTTTTAAGCAAGAAAGGTGGTGACATTAATGATCGCGTACTACTACACATGATATGATCCTCAGCGGTTACAATCCAAGATCTTCAAACAGTTTAAGAAGGCGATGACAAAGAAGTTCAAAATATCTAATTTTGAGAAATATCGTACTTTCTTGATGTGAAATGACAGAGTTTGAGAGAAATTTTTATCTCATAGAAGAGGTTAAAGTTACCAAACTATCATAAACTTTCACCTTTTTCCCAAATAACCTCCTAAAATTTCAAAATCCAAAATATTACCACAAATAGTTCATCAAATTTCCAAAAAAACTATTTGTTAACTGTTGTTAGGGAGCTAATCACGTACATCTCATGTGACTATTTTTTTAAAATATCCTTTTCTTCTTTTAGAAATTAAAAAAAATTTATACATTGCACGTGTTGTGCGTGACAGCCGGGTTATTAAATCCTGGATTTATATTTTAATATTGAATTAACGAGATTTCTAGAAATTGGAACAATGATTAAATTAATTTTTTGACGTGAAATGAATTTCAGTAATTCTTATGGAGAAATCCGGAGTAGAATTGAATTTCTATAAATCACACTGGACCAATTGATATGAGAAATATTGATATCTATGTATAATTGTATATTGATACAAGAGAGTGTTGTGTAACACTTGAATGTTTTAAATCTGATTATTCTCTATATTCTAAATTTGGATTAAACCGATAATGAGGATCGATAAACCTTATACTGTTGAAATTTTTTCCAGAGTTATTTATTAATTTGTTAACTCTACTTTAAAATGGGATTTTTTATTAATTCCAAGATTGGGGGGGGGGGGGCCTTATGTGTTAACATAGGAATATTGATGTATATGTGTACTTCATATAATTGTATATCTTGTAATAATTCCATATATGCATATAATGATGATTAAATACAAA